>JAOVVB010000036.1:5829668-5861437 GCA_028570985.1 Heterobranchus longifilis
TATATATATATAAACTTATTGTAGAAACTCTCGTTTCTCAAAATCCCTTTAAAAGTCTTTAACAGATTGCTTTTTCTATTACCTTGCTTTGTAATACATTAAAATAAAAATACTAGTAACTCTAGACACTAAATGTATTTTTTGTGATGAATAAAAGACAACAGGAAGTCAGAGAGATAACAGAAACACGTTAAAATCTTTTTTCATGTTTTTGTTGACTGTTGTAGTCATTTTCCTCTATGTGTGTGTGTGTGTGTGTGTGTAGGATACTCTGTGACCACCCTGTATAAAGGTCCCGTCGAGTACTTTGTGGCCGGTGCTCCTCGCTCCAACCACTCGGGGCAGGTCGTGGTGTACACACTCGACAGGCGGAGACAACCCGAGATCCGACACTCACAGAGAGGAGATCAGGTCACATACCTGCTTCTGACCAATCAGAGCAGAGGATTTAGCAGTGCTACTGAATCCTGGATTCTGATTGGTTAAAGCATTGATTTATATTGCACAATACAGTACAGTTATTGTTTCAATACAATAATCCTTTCTATTCTCCAGTTAAACTTAAGAGTTTTTAGTAACACTGAGGCTGTTTGTCTGATTTGCAGATCGGCTCCTACTTCGGCAGCGTGCTCTGCCCCCTGGATGTGGATCGTGATGGTGTTACAGACCTTCTGCTGGTTGGAGCGCCGATGTACATGAGTGAGCAGAAGAAGGAGATGGGCAAAGTCTACATCTTCAAAATTACAGATGTAAGCCATTAAATTAAAACAGTGCTCCAAAAGCCACCAGAACCGCACAGGGAAACTGGTAAAACTGGACCGTTGTCTGTTTATGTACCTACAGGGGTTCTTGAGTAGTCAGGGGTTTCTAGAAGGTTCCTCTCCGCTGGTGAACGCTCGATTCGGAATGGCCATCGCTTCTGCTCCTGATCTCAACCTGGACGGCTTCAGCGATGTGGTGGTCGGGGCGCCTCTGGAGGAGGACGGCCAGGGAGCCATTTATATTTACAACGGAGATGGGAAGACCATCAGAAAGCAGAGCTCACAGGTACAGTAGAACCGCTCTAACCAGAACCCGAATAATGACCAAAGAAAACCATTTTCATACTGTATACGCTGCTTGGCCAAAATGTGTGGCGTGCCACCGGGGAAGAAAAACTCCATAGATGTGATAACCTGGTCATTCAGGTGGTCAGCTGACTTCATTTTATTTCCACATAACGTTATTGAGTCTAGACCTGAGCAACTGAAGCAACCTTAGATCATAACACTGCGTCCAGAGGCTTGTACAGTGGACACTATGCATCATCGCTTCATGTGCTTCCCTTCTTACCCTGACACGCCCATCGCTTTGGAATAGGCTCAATCTGGACTCATCAGATGAGTCACATGACTTTTTCCCTTTCTTCAAAGTTCAATCTTTATGCTCCCTAGCAAACTGAAGCCTTTTTTCTGATGAGTGTCAATAACCAGTGATTTTCTGACTCATCAGAAAAAAAGAAAGCTGTCGTTTCCAGAGGTCTCATCACATTGTGTGTGTGTGTGTGTGTGTGTGTGTATGGAAATGCCCTTACATTACTATTAAACATAGTTTTTTTCTATAGATTTTTTTTTTATTTTTAATGATCATTCATAATTTTTTCCGACACATTTCTTCCACAAAGGTTTTAATAATGTATTAAAGGGTTCTTAACCCAGTTCCAGTCAGTTCAAATCTCCCCAGATGTTTTCTTCACTTGATGCAGCTCAATACCTTGACCCTTGTGAAACGGCGACTTTTTTTTTGGCCAGGCAGTGTAAGCAATAAAATATATCTGCTTATGGTTACGTTTAATGCCATGGAACCTCCATAAACTGGTAAATATGTTAAATCTAATCTCAATTAATGTCTCATCTAAATATATTTTATGCAGAAATATTTAAGCTTCCTATTGGTATTATGCTTACAAACTATAAAATAATCTCAAATTGGTACAATACATGCTGTAATATAAAAGCATTTAAATGTAAATTTTTATTTTTTTAATTTAGCATTTATTTAAAGTATAGATTGTCCTAATATTTGTCTTATTCTTTTATTTTAAATGCTAGCATTTTCATGCATTTTATTTCCTTTATATTTTACTTTTTTAAATTCGTTGTTTTTATACTTTATACAGCAGGTTATTTAATTTATTTTTTATTTCATTTCATTTTTCTCCTTGGTTGTAAATACCTACATGCTGTACTTACAATGCGTTTTGTTAATACATAATTTTTTTCATATTTGCAGAAAATTCTTTCCATGAAACTGGACCCGAAGCTGAGGTACTTTGGACGCTCTTTAGACGCCAGTGGAGATCTGAACGGAGACTCGATCCCGGACGTCTCAGTGGGCGGTTACGGGAAAGTGCTTCAGCTCTGGTGAGACTCTCAGGAGTTTATCATGGTTTTACCTGTTTGGGCATACAGTAGGAGCGCTCGTGCGGGAAGTTTTTACATTTTAGTTATTATCATATATTATAGTTTTAAAGTTGGTTCTTTGTCAGTAAAGTGAGCTTATGTTTTGTGTTTAATCTTTCGCAATGGGAATAAAACCATTCTGTAGTTTTTTTATTTACTCTTTTGGCTGGAAAAGCAGTAGCTGTGGTCAAAAAATGTTTGTACCTCAAATATTTTTTTAGCATTTGCGTTATTCTCATATTGTGCAGATGAAAACAAATTACTTCTTGCTATAGATTTACTCACTTTTTATTTATTAATTACAGGGGTGATAGCGTTCTGGCACCACTCCCGATTTCCCGGCGTACTGTGGCTGCGGAAAAAAATAAATAAAAATCAGGTTCGCGGAATATAAATCTTATAAACCTTTATTTACAACGCTTCCGTTAAGAAGGAACAGCCAATCAGAAGTAGTGTGTGGAAGTCTGTGATTGGCCGGTTTTGTGGCGGTTTTGTAACACTGGACAAAGTTGAGCGAGCGTGCAGGCAGAGTCGAGCGCGCACAGAATCGAGAAGTCGCGTGTGCAGGCAGAGTCGAGCGCACACAGAATCGAGAAGTCGCGTGTGCAGGCAGAGTCGAGCGCACACAGAATCGAGAAGTCGCGCTTGCGCGGAGAACATGTTGAGCAAGCAGGGGAGACACTGCACGGCCATAGAGTGCTTTGTCTGCTCTTAAAATGTCAAACCGCGCGCTCAGAATTGTGGCAGGAATATAACGCCATAGACGCAGGCAGTGTGAGAAAACAGGATCTTGCCAGCAAAAATTTTGCACAATTTGCATGTTTTGGACCAAAAACTACGTTCAGAAAGGAAGAAATAAAGGGAAGGAGAAATGTTTTTTGTTAATCCCATACTGTCTTTTACAGTATATTTATTTATTATGGTTTTTCAGTTGAATGGTGCATATTTTGCAATTAAATTTGTTAAAGAAAAATGAATGTGTGTCCTTTTCATGTCCTTTAGTTAATCGATTCCTGTCTACTTTGGAGTACTATTATTGCCACTTACTGACCTGTCTTGGTCTGGCTGTAGCATCTGTAGCATTTACTTCCAGTGATTGTACTAAGATGGGCTAATAATGTCAATCTAGGCACTGAACATATTGAGAAGAAAATGCTGTGTTTTCTTGAATAATACTGGGGGCATAATGCAAATATGAAAATATCTAAAAAGAGCCACTTGACAATAATGATGATCAGGGTTATACATAGGCTGTTTATATATTTGGGCCCAGGGGCCAACAAGTTATGTGTTAAAAGTGCGTCGCATACATAGTACCCCCACCCCTACTCACCTCGGGGGCAAGGAAAAAAAAAAGTTCAGGCTCAGAAATTTTTTCCACTATCAGCCCTGCTACTGTCGTGTAATCTATACTTAGGCTCATCATTAGACTTACAGTAATTAAGTAAGGAATAAAACACAATGGGACAGGCTCATCTGAGTTACGGTTTCTTCCACCAAGTCTGCCAAATGCCTAGATGTAGAAGTTCATAATTTTCCTATTTTTTTTCCTAAAAAATCATCAATAAAAATATTTACATACTACACAACTTTTTTTATTCAGCTTCCTCCATTCGTTGATTTATAGCTACATTTAATTTTGCGGGGTATCCTTTGGCCAACTTCTAATTTTTCACTCTAACGACGTGATGATATTTGTCATGTTACACTGTTACACATCTTTCCATAAATGTCTCTAAGGCATCCTTACAGAAAAAAAATCATGTGAGCAATTAGACATTTTCATGTGAACAATTAGACAGTTTTTTCTATTTAACATTCAGCCTAGCTTATGTGGGGAGTATTAGAACTAGTGCATACATATTATTTGTGATTTGTGACCTGTGATTTGTATTACAGCTGTAATTCTAATACAGTCAGAACTGCTGGTAAACATCAGCATGGAGAATTCAGCAGTTCTGCGTGTGAATAAGTGAATGACTGTAATGTATTGTGTGTTTTCATTTGTGTCTCATAATTGCTAGGTTATAAAACGTGGGTAGGAGCCTCTCTGAATTTATCCTGACCACACAAATGAAGGGCTAATACCCACAAGTACAGTACTTTATTCAGACACCCATGGTTGGGCTTTGTCAAGAATGAACAGTTAAAGATCAGTTACTGTGACCATCGCAGAACTCACAGACATTCAGGACGAATGAGCAGTCTGTTTCTCTTACACCTTAGATCCTTATAGTGCGTTGGGATTCATGTTAGGAAGGAAAGCTGCAAAGCTGCTTTCCTTCCTAATGTAATCAGTAGTCAACATTTCAGTTTATGGTATGTAATGATGCGTGAGCTAAATAATAATTAAGCTTAAAGGCTCCAGGGCAATACCACTGTTCGGGTGGTATCTTTAAGGTTTGATCAATGATGCTTGCATGTAGAGTAAATAAATAGAAAACGGCAGGATCGGGTTTACACATTAGAGAACTGAGTTTTTGATTTATTGTTAATTTTGTCCTGTGGGCAGTACTTCCTCAAGTGTTGTAGCTACCTGTAAAGTTTATTTTTTCTTGGGTTTGACTCTCAGGCCCTTTGACCCTGCCTGTAGTGTTGGTGGTGCAAAATGTTTAAAGAAATAGCATTTTTCATGGTAGTGATGAACTGATTGTTTTGAATTTTATTTTGCAGTAAACTTCAAAATAACTTGTATGTGTGTTTTTTCGAATGTCTTAAATATATTCACTGATTCTTTATTGAAATAAATTTTAAGTGACGAGTCTGTAAATTATCATAAATATTATAGATGCAGAAGACCCCAAGGATTGACCATGTCCAATTTTATTTTCAGCTCATGTTTACTAAATTATAAAGACAGTATTAAATATGTTGAAGTTCAGCTGTTGAAGTTCTTTTGCAACAGGTAGAATAATTGTACAGTAAGAAAATATAATTAAAAACACACTTCCACCTCCTTCTACCACCAAGTAAGCCACAGTGTAATCCTGTCTAATGACTCGGGTCATTTTTTTTTTTTAAACACACAATCAAACATGCTCCCCCTGCTGACGCAGTTTCCAACATGGCAGAAAAATGTTTGAGCAGGAATGTTCATGGAGAGCGGGAAATCTTGCAATCTCTAACTGTTTTGATTAAAATATTACCAATCACGGGTAGATGGACTAGAACATTGCAGATAGAAAATAGCACATTTTGTAATCATTCCCATCCAGTATCCTAAAATAATTGGAATGTTTTACATTCTTCTTTTTGTTTTTTTTTGCTGATGGACTTGATGGACTGATTGTGTTGAACTCCATGCTTGGTGTGGGTGGTGCTTAAATCTGAAAATAGTCTTAGCCTTTAAAGATGTTTTCTACTTTCTTATTTTTATGTTTTAGAGCAAAACTACAGTGTATGATTTGGCTGCCTCTTTGTTTCTGTTTTCTTTTTTCTTTTTAATTTTTATTATTGTTATTCAGGAAATTTGAGGAGGTTTTTTCTTTCCGTTTCATTTCCTGGTTTGCATTTTTTCCCTGAAAACACAACCTGTGTTGTTTTGGAAAAGTCCTAATATACACCATTATCATGGCACATGTATTTAACATGTAATTTTGAACTTTGGTTTAACACAATTGTATTAAACCCAAAAAAAGAACAATATTAATTTTGCCATTTGTCATTAAACAGCCTTGTTCAAATTTGTTTATGAAGTGTGAAGAAGGCTGTATTTCACGTTAGTCTCATCACTTACAGTACCAGCACATTAAGGTTTTCATGAGGCTCGAGGCTCCATGCTTAAAAGAACAGGAATCAAAAGCATATCATAAGCAAGTAAACTATTAATTCTCTGTTTGTCAGATGCGTTTAGACCTTTTTATATGCTGGCCTGTATTTGAGTTTAAAAAGCATTGGGTCTGTTGCAAAAGCTGCACTGTAATACAGTATAACTTTAAATAGTAACTCACAGTACAGAAATGTATTAACACTTTTCCTTTAACTGATTCTATGACTGATGCATTTTGTAAAGAAAACTCGCTTACTAAAGCGTCGTTTGTTGCCAAGCTATGATGTGCAGACTCTGCTGAGTCAGAATAAAGAACATAACACTCATCATACTCCTAATGACTCGGTAATGTGTGTCTTAATAGTGTTTGACTTTAGAATACAATGCAGCTGTTCGTGTCACACTTGTGTGAGAGGAAGGCATGCCTTCTTTTCCGTGCTCATTAATGGTCTAATATGCTGCCTGAATGGCAATTTACTGACTCTTGATGAAACAGGTCCTATAAATTTGCTGTTAAACTGCGCTGCCCTTGAAAGCAAGATCAGAGTTAAGGCATTGTTTGGTTTTACGAATACGTTCAAGAATAAAAGCATGAAGGCACTTAATGTGGGTTCGTTATGTGATAAGTAAGTGCTAGATTAGGCTAACACCTTTATATAAGCTTGGCTTATGATGTGAAATTGTTTGTCCTTAACGCACAAACGAAGGCTCACACCTTCACTTTTCTAAATGGAATGTTATCACTGATCAGATAAAATCAGTTACTCATGGTGTAGGTTTATGAAACAGCTATAATCTGATCGTTCTTATGAAGGGAAAATGGGATGCAATTAGTACTTTCCATCATATTGTGTTTTATATTACTGTTGATGCTCATAAACAATAGCAAATGATACGTTAGAAACTTTCAAATTCAAATTTATTTGTCACGTACACAACCCTACATGGTATGATATGCAGTGAAATGCTAATACGACTGTAATCTAAAATTGATCTGTAAGCTGTAAGGTTGTTCTGGAAAGCTTGGTACACACACTCACATGCAGTAGGCGTTTGAAGTGAAATGCATGTTGACTAGCTGTTCCTGTCTGTCGTGTTAAGGGATTGTGTTGCCTTTTTCTACATTACTGGTCTATATCCTTGCTGCCATGTTTCATACATAAGGAGGGTCAGAATATTAGCGAATAGAAACCTGAGCATTTTTTTACATTATGTATTTTATGAGAGTAGCACATATAAAAACTCACAGGAGAGCAGAAAGCTTGCCTCATGTCTGTAGAATATAATGTTGTGCCCTGTCTGTGTCTGGAAATAATCAAGACCAAGTGCCCTCTGAAGCACAGTGCCTGCCTGTGACATTTTGTATCAGCAGTGACTACTCACACACACACACACACACACACGCCTCACACACACACGGCTAATGAAACAGGCTAATGACTCCGCTTCACACCTGCATTGCAGATTTTATGAGCCAGTGTTACTCAGTGACACCTTGAAGTCGAAAAGGAAAAAAAAAAAAGATCAGGTATCCTACCATACTGGGTCTCTATAGTAGCAGGTGGTTGGGAGACAACTTACATCCTACAACCTACCCCCTGCTCTAATTAATTTTTGACCAGGACCGGATGTGTCCATATGAATCGATGTTGTCATTTTGTTTGGTGTAAGGTATACGTAAGGTGCATATTGATATTTACATTTCTAAATATAGTCCAATTAGCAACACATTAGCTGCTTCTCATTCAGCCCACGGAGGACCAAGTAATCCAGTGCCTTGTTTTGAAAAAAGGAAACATGGGGATTATATATAATATTTCTCAGAAAACTACACCTCCCCAGAGACTTAATTAGCCAGCTCGAGTGCTGCAAAGCTACTCTGTGTAAGAAATACCTCTACGCTGTTCACACTCCGTAAATCTTCTTGCCTCACGTCAAGGCGTGCGGGGTCTGCCGCAACCGGAAACGCCGATGCTGAGCCGAAAGAACCTCATACTTCACCTGTGACAGATCCGGCTTCATATCTGACATGGACACACATTTGTGTCTTTTGTAAATTTGCAGCATTTGAAATAATTTGGGATAACTTGTAACAGTAGATTTGTGATAATATCAAGCTATCAAAGTAGTTAGCACAAACTAATCAACAGATGGGTTTTATGTTAAATCAACACACACTACACTGGATGTAAAAACATATCTATATATCAATATGTATCTATTGAACATTTAAAATAAAACATTAGCTCTGCATTTACAAAAGAGCTCTGTGCTCACTGCAGTGCATAAGCAATCTCTAGGATTTTGCATAATATAATAATCTTATGAATCACTTATAGCAGCCTTGAATGATTAAAAAAAAATTTGGTATGTAATTCTGTCTGTTTCCACATGAAATTCTTTCATAATGAGTCAGATGAAGAGGACAACAGCTGGTGGAGTCACGAGGGCTTATAGATTAGATCCTTACCATAAGCACGAAGCATGGAGTTTCCATTTCAAGGTAATGTAGCTCGTGGTACCAGCATGACTAGTACTTGCAATTGTACTATCATGCATATGAATATTTTAAACACATACTAAATCCATTTTTTTCCCTCATTCAAATGTAACAGATTTTCATTTCTACAGTATGTAATTTTAGCCTTCTAATGGTTTCTACTATATGCAACCAAGCCTCAAACTCCAATCATACAGTATCTAATAACTTGATGATCCAGAAAAATTAAGTAATAGCATTATGCTTTAATATAGACTACATTTTGTGTCACCTTATCGTACAATAATCGTAAGAGGTAGGATTTCCTGTTTTCGCTTTTAACATTTGATCCTAAATTGTTCATTTCCGTGTGTTGAGTCTTGAAGGGGAAATAGAATATTAGGCAGAACAACTTGGACTGATTTTAGACCAAAGTAACATTCCGAGGAGGCACTGTGATGTAGTGGTTAGCACCGTGGCCTCGCACCTCCAGGGTCAAGGGTTCGATTCCTGCCTTGGGGCTGTGAGTGTGGAGTTTGAATGTTCTCCCTATGCTTGGTAGGTTTCCTCCAGGTACTGCAGTTTCTTTTTTACAGGCAAAAAGCCATCCAGAGTAGACTAGTTGGTCTTTCCAAATTTTCCGTAGTGTGAATCAGTATGTGTGCGTGTGTGCTCTGTGATGGACTTGCACTCTAGGGTGTCTAGGGTGAACCTTGCCTTGTGCCCAAAATCGCTTTGGATTGGCTCGATGATTCCCACAAACCTGTACAGGATAAGCATTACAGAAAATGAAAGAATCCATTTTTAACATTCCGTAAGTTATTTCACTTAAAACGTGCACTTTTATGGCATGTTTTTACACTATATTATAACAAAACATTCAAATTTTAAGGAAACTGTAATCTTTTTTATGTTTGATAGATACCATAAACTTTAGGTCTCTTTAGACTATGATGCTAATGATGCTTAGAAATAAATTTGCTTCTTAGACTCACCTTACTCCTTTTTGAATTGTTAATTGTAATAACATTTAATTGTACTGCAACACAGATTTAGTTCATGTGGTTTAACTCAAAGTTCACAAAGGTTTGCTGTCTTATTCCATTCAAACCTTGCTCACTTTACTAGTTCAATTAGTTGTTCCTGGTCTTAGAGTGTGTCCTGCATGACTGTGATAAAAACCCTCAGCCACACCATCCTCTAAGCTGTTAAGATCAATGCACCATGTATTAACTAACTAAGCACTGTGATGCTTTTGGCGGGCTGCTACAATAGGAAATGTTCTGTCATCGTTTAAAATACCTGCACTATACTTCCAGAGAGGTGATTTATGACCTCACTGTAGATAAATAAACAAAACATTTATATTATTTAATGGTTCTGCCAAACACAGTCATAACTTAACCTTTATTTTCCCCTACATTACTCTTCAGCTAATGTTAGCATTTTGCAACTCAGCATATGCCACATGCAAGGAGTTGTTTTCAGACCATTCATACTTTTTCTTCAGCAGGTTTAAGCTCGTGTTTGTCACTGAGCACTAACCTACATGTTGCTGTAGTCAATATTACTACCGTACTTTTCATCTTTACTTCAAGCATTTTGAATTCAGTAATATGAGTAATATCTGTGATCGGCTATACAGCTTCACAACAATATTTTATGCAAGGAGCAAGAAGGAGAAGGAGCAAGAAGGAGAAGGTGTTTGGATCACCTCAGTAAATTCTGCCTCATCTTTCCTTTGTAGCTGGTGATAATAGATTCAAATAATAGCTTCCTCCTTTCCCTAGAAAGTACCAACCTTGCTTTAAGTTTTTTTTTTAATGGAATGTATTCCTTTTTTTTTTTCTTTGTGGCATGTGTATAACTAGTCATTCCCACACAATAACTCACATTTAGTCAAGATGCTATTGGAGGCATTAGTTAGTGTATTGTAGCTGCTTAAAGTAATACATAAATAAAAAAAAAAACATTACTGACTACTGACATTTAGTCACACAACAAACAATTTGTTTAATTTATACCCAGCAGTATATGATCTGGAGAAATAATAATATTTTTACCCCACATTTAATTCCATTGTAAATATAGTTGCAAAAAAAAGGATTTTAGTGACAAATTTAGTTACAAATTATTGAAAATTGTGTAGCCTTTATCCAGCTTGGTAAGATAAGATGGAACCCGAAGCAACAGGCGCTCTGCTTGACTTCCTTCTCCCACACGGAATGGCAGAGAGCAAAAAAATAAATAAAATCGCCAAATTGAGGCCACAAGAGAGAATGAATGGAGGATAGGAAAAGTGTGGTGAGGAAGGCCATTAAAAAGAAGAGGAGATCAAAATAAAAGGAGAGGCAAGGGAAGAGAAGTCAAAATGAGAGAGAGAGAGAAAGAGAAAGGGGCAGACAGAGAAAAAAGTCCTCCCGTGGTACACAATGCTCATAGCTGGGGTTAAGTGCTAGTGTTTCATCCAGTGGGATTTAGGGTCCACATTTAAGCCGTCCCTAGTGCAGGGGCCACCCCAGTCATCTGCCATAATAACAATGATGATATACAGGGCCATTAAAACAGCGAGCCGCTGACATGCTGAACAATAGGTCCTCACAGCAGGCCTGGCCTTTCTGGACATCCAGGTGCACTCATGGCCCTCGCAACTGCCTTGTTTTTCATTCCCTAGCCCTCACTGTGTGGCCAAAGATGCTCTTTCAGCAGTGCGAAGAAGGGACAAACTGAGAGGAAGTAAGAGAAAGTGAAAGAGAGAGAGAGAGAGACAAAAATTTTGGCAACTCTAGGGAGAGGGAATAAAAAAAATGTGGTAATACATATACTGAAAACAGTGACAGACACTGATAGTTTGGGAACCACTTGTTTGTAACAATAGTCATAAATGTGTCCTTGTAATCATGACGGTGGGTGGAGAGATGTACCTACCGCAGTGCTCAAATGGGTAAAACAAAAAAAAGCTCAAAGGAAGAAGGGTAAAAAAAAAGGGCCCTCATCATCAGGTCAGCCGATCTTTTGGCGCTAGGCGAAGAAGAGCTACAGGCCACACAGAGGAGGAAAGCTGAAGGTCTGTCTGTCAGCAGGTGCTCAAGGCTTTCAGGGCGGGAGAGAGGGAAAGATGGAGAGAAAGAGAGAGTGAGCAGTTGTTAATCTGGACACACAGACCGAGCCCTGTGTCTGCTCACTCAAACGTGTGTCCGGCAAGGCTGACCCAGCCCAGAGTTGCCCCCATTACCCACAATCCTGCTCTGCCGACAGACTTACCCAGGCACAGATTTGAAGGCTTCACTGAGCAAATCCTCGCCGTCGTACACATTAGAGTGGAGCCTTCTTCATGTGTGGTCCGACTGCAGTTTATGGCTCGAAAGAGAGAGAGAAAAAAAAGGAACCATCCCCAAATCCACCTATTAATGAGCTAAGTAGTCACCTTGTCACCAGACACCTAAAATCCTATATCGAATTTGAGTGGTTCATATATACAAGTCGAAAGAGGGGGAAAAAAACAGGAAGAAAAAGGAATGGTTCCACAATGTTGGAGTTCAGCCCTGTATGGTGATGGGTTGTTTATTTAGGCAAAATGAAGAAGATAATGCTATGGGACTGACCCAATGCCTCAGGGGAAAAAAGTTAATTACAAGTTGCAAAAATGCAGAAAAGCAAGAAAAGGAAGCAAGAATTTCAATCACTGGTGCCAGCCTGGTGTCATTCACATTGCATTGACAAGACTGAGGTTTTTTACATTTTGTTCTTGCATTTTGTTCATATTTTCATTTCCTCCTTCAAGTTAGTCAAGTCATCATACTGGTTTGATACCAATTTTGTAAATGAATCAACCAAATTATCAATTTTCAATAATCAAGTTTGCTGTTGATCTTTAGTATTCTAATTTATCTATCTGCCTCTGTCTCTGTCTTTCCATAGCACCCGGCCTAAAAACCTCACAAAAACAAAGAAAAAAATGCCATACCACTGGACTAGAACTTGCTGTATTCGCCTGGCTGCATGTCACACAGAATAACATAATAACAAAGGGGGTCTACCTCTTAGAGCTATAATTATGAGTAAGGCTGTAGAGAGTTTGCATACTGTGTGGTGGATATGACCAGAGCGGTGGATGGAAGCCATGCAGGGCCGTCATAGGTCTCTCCTGAGACTCAGACATCGCTCACAGGAACGTCTGTTCAAGCTCAGATGATGGCAGAGCGCTAGTCTAACACGCAGATTAATTCGTATTTTCCGTGCTTCTTTTTTTTGATCGAGGCTCAAAGTTGATGGAAGAAAGACTCCCACTCTATGTGCCTGTCACCCTCCCTCTGTCTCCCTTTCTCATTCTCTCTCTTTTCTCACACTATTACATGTAAAGTCTTTGGCTTCTAGGACACAGTCATATATTGTGAACTCTCCAAGGCAATTGTAAGAAAAACCATTCAAGTACTTTCTGACTGGTTCCAGTATAAAAATATAACTCATGCTATAACCACAGGAACAAAAGTTTGACATTTCGCTTAAATTTAACTGAAATGTCAGGAATTCCCACTCCATTTAACGAGCAATGAATTACTGGCTCCTCATTTACATATCATAATATTGGCTGAAATATTATGCTCTCTAAGACAAAAAAAAATCACAATATCTGCTTACAAAACTGTGTCTCTGCAATGCGTGTTTTCTATTTATTTATTTTTTATAATTTTGTTATAAATCTCTTGCTGCATACAGTAAGGCAGAGCAGACGTCCAGTTTTTTATGGTTGCTGTTCAGAGTAAGAACATAAATTTTTTTTTTCTCTTCATCTTTGTTTATAGCAGAAGGCTCTTGTTATAATTTCTGTTTAGTGATGGGGACCTGCCATCTTTCAGTGACACACAAAGAGCGACAGGGAACAGGAAACACACACGTAGACAGACAAAATGATACCCCGAGGGACACATCCGCTAGAGAAAAATGGCATTATTCTTCCAGAGGAAGAAAAGTCAGTGCTAAATGTCCAATACTCATGTCACTAACTTAGCAGTAGGCTTTTAAGAAGCACTGCGGGTGTTCTGAGAGCCAGATGAAATAACTGCTCTCCGGTAAGCAAAAGATGACAACCTGTTAATTTTCTACACGACTTTGACACACCATCATTGTATCACATTGTTCCGTGGTTTCAGCTGTGCTGTTCCCAGATCAGTTTAATGGATTTAGCACAAAAGTGATCAATGGAATCAGTGGCCATCTCATCCTCAGCTCAGTGCTCAAGAAAAGGGGAAAAAGTGATGTTTGTATGCGGGCAGATTTTATACAAATGAAGAAATAAAAAAAGTTAAACGCCTACCCTAACTTTAACCTTTATTCATCCCCCTCACCTTATTTTCCACACTGAGTTATAAGATTTCTTACAAGGTGAAAGCGAAAATCAATGGAGGGGAAAGGAGACTGGTAATAGTTGGGGGATATACAGGATCGGTGTGTTAGAGACACAGGAGGGCAGTCTTTAAACATTTACTGCTCTCTCTCTCTCTCTCTCTCTCTCTCTCTCTCTCTCAGTGTTGAGTACAGCACCTGCTCTTTTACAGCCTTTATGTAATTAAAAGTGATATATATTACTAATATCATATGTATCAACATCTCAAATAGGTTGGATTTTATGCACTTCTTTTCAGAAACCATTAGAAAGAAAATGTTTTTAGTAACCAGAAAAATGTTAGGTATTCTTGTCATTATATATAATTTTTTTTTCAGGTAATAAGTAAGAATGTATTTTGGACAGAGAGGGACTCCTGTGTAAATGCATGTGCAAATTTTGTGTGGCTGTTTTTCTTGTTGCATAAGGGTTATTGGTCAGGGTTAGGGTTTTTACATAAGGAAGTTGTTTTATTTAAAATTCAAATGCTTTACTTTGTATAAGGCAATGCTTGTAGATGTTTTGAGTAGTCCTAAATCATTCCAAATCATTAGTGAAGTTGTAATTATATAAATAAAATATATAAATACTATACATTGCTATAATAATAATAATAGTAATAATAATAACATGTATTATTATTATTATTATTGGTGTTGTTGTTGTTTATGTTGTGAATATTTTTATTAACCAGATATCTAGTGGCATTTTAAAAAGGCAGGAAGACTTCTATTTTATGTCTCGTTGAACAAAGAACCTAATAGCAATAAACAAAGCTGTTGTAAAGGAACTATAACACAGTAAGAACTGTGTGTGTGTGTGTGTGTGTGTGTGTGTGTGTGTGCGCGTGCAGCAGGAGGCTGATTAATCTTGCTGTCACAGACGGACTGCCTCTGATGGACTGCCTAATGAAACTCATAAACAGGTAAATAAGCAGCCCTGCTTGGGACTTAATCCCAGCAGTGAATAAGCAACAAGAGGCAATACTCAGCCTAAACAAGCCACAGTTTGAATGATTTATTGCTACTGGTATGTGCGGGTGTGGGTGTGTGTGTGTGTGTATGAGTGAGAGTGAATGAATCAAACACTGGCATAGATTAGTTTGTATTTGTTTATTAGGGTTTACATGTAGAAAAACTTCTACTATATAGAACATAGATTTTTTTCAGCATGCCAGTCCTGTGGTTAGCTGAGAGTCTTTTCTTACACACGTTTATACAGAAACTTTGTGACCATACACTTATATAGAATTCTAAAAAAAAAATCCCTTTTGACTCACATATCCCCTCTGTATGCTTCTTGTCGACAAAAGCTACTTGTTCCACACATGACACAAGCAAGTAGCGAACGCTGTTTATCCTGACCATGTCAGAGAGCTCTGTCATGGGTCAAAGGCTTCCCAAAGCAGGATGTGTTTGAAATCACAAATGTGTTGGTTTTGCTGAGGAGTCTGGTCAGGAGATCGTCCTAATCAAAAGGAAACTATGCGTAGTCATTTGGGAAAAGGTTTCCAGCTTGACCAGAGAAATTTACGGTGTGTAAGAGGGCTTTCATAGAAATCTGCTCCTCACTAGTCTATTTATGACCCACTGAGGTAGCAACATGCTCAAATCAAAGTCAAAACTGCTGAACCTGAGCAATGAATTAATTAAAATGCTTTGATTCCCCCCCCCTCGTTGAAATCTCATATTAGTTAATGCTGCCAGTGTTGCTTGATTTGCAGAATTCATAGCCTATACTCTATGTCCTCCCAGTGCTGTTTTTTTATATTAATGTTTTGGGGTTTTTACATTTCACATTGCATTTACATTTGTGTATATGTCTATGTTGTGTACCTGGCGGATGTGATCTTAATAGGTAACATTCTGGCAGAATATTTAAGCAATCAAACAATTTGGTTGAGAAACTGATCCTAACTGATCCCAGGCCTTTACTTACCTTTTGTTTAAAGGAAACAAACGTAGGGTTTCGTTCTACGAACATGACATGTGTTTTGTGTTACTCAAAACAACACTTTATACATGACCTGGCTGATTAACGGACTTGTACCTGATTGATCCAATCTTTGTTGTTTAGTAATATGGTTTGAGTTCTTCCGAATTGTTTTTTCCCCCACTTCAATTCCTGCTATTGCTATTAAACAGGAATGCTTGCGTTTAAATACTCTCACATAACTCGCCACAGCTCGTTTTATGAAGCTGGTACGGGCATTGTTCAGACACCTCTTGTGTGTAGAGTTTGCGATGGAGCTTCAGTTTTTGGACACAGACTTGCGCGCGCTGTCGCTTGCACGCCGCCAATCAAACATCCGGGACTTTTCATGTTCGCGCCCTCGAGCCATTTCTGCAGCCTATTACCGAGCGGAAACCAAACGCTACCGAGCACGCAGCGCTGCTCTCTACATGTAATAAATACTTAATTAACCTTTTCATTTCTGTCAACTGTGCGAAGAGATGAAGGGAGCTAAACCAAAGACATTTGATGTTATTCTTCAGTTCTGTCAATGCCGACCATGCTCTGAATTAAAGCACATCTTGGTTTATTTTCTTTATTCGCGTCGCGTGCGTCAATGTGCAAACTTGCAAAATTTTCATTTAGTGTTAAAAAAAAAAAAAAAAAACATATTAGCTTTGCATGCTCACTTTGATATTCTTACGAAAGTGCATTATATAAATATATATATATTTAATCTAGAGAGGATTAGAGTTGAACGCGACACACGAAATTAGGAAGAATTTATTAATTCAAATAGTCTCAGGTTATTTTTGCCTTGAAATACCATGGTTGTTATAAATGGCAAGATTTTTATAATAATCAGTCATCATAATGCTTCGCTTTGTGTACTCATTTCTTTTAAAATTCGTTTCTGTTTTTGATATCTACGTTTTTCATTTCTAGTATAAAGTATAAATATTTGCTGTAGGCCTATAATAATTTATTAAATAATAATAATTTAAACATTATGTTTTTTTTGGTTTGTTTTTTAGAGCCAACAATGTAATAATAATAATAATAATAATAATAATAATAATAATAATAATTTTTACCTGTTTTTATATATTTACAGGATCACTCATTCTCTTGTAATCATATAGTTTTCTGACTATACCCAGGATAGTGTTCTTGTCATGAATATATTTCACAATCGGAAAGCTTTGGCGTTTTCCTCCCGTAGAAAGTGTGATTGATTATATCGTATTTAAGGTCACTGCTGTATTTGGCTAATTTTCTCTTCTTGCCTCAGGCATTGCGCTCCTTTGATCTCTGGATACAAATAACAATAAGAACAGACACACAAAAAATGTGGCATAATGGAACAAAAACACTAATCTAGACCTCCTGAAGCGCGGAACTAAATATGTTGGTATAAAATGTTTATAATGGAATTGTATTCCCACATCTTTTTCGGTGTTGGCCAAATTTGTGCTGGTAATGTTTCGTCATTATTTGTAATTTATCAGTAGCAAAAAATATATATTTAATTGTTTTTGACCTAATCACGGATTTTTTTTTAAAGAAATAAAGAAAGAAAATCCATGAAAAGAAAAAGAGAGGAGGGTGGTCTGGCTAATAATTCTTCATTAGTGAATTATGAATAGCCTTCTATTACAAGCCTACTAAATAAATAAGCAATATCTATAATGAATTGTCGGGGAAGAAATTGCAGTAATGACACTTGCAGGTTTAATAAAATCACAACTATGGAACACAAGGAGCGAAATATTATTAACAATCCTTTATTAGTTCATGCATATCGTCGTGCATTTCGTTAGCACGAAAACTGAAAGTAATATCAAACGGTTGCATTTGTAAGCAGTGGCGCTAGAAAAGCGTGTTCAAGGTTCAACCATCCAATCAAAACAAACAAACAAACAACAAGTTTGAATAATGCAGTAAAATAAATAATTAAAACGAATTAAATTTAAGTATTGAGCTCTAAATAATTTTACAAAACAAAAATAGACAGATTGAAGTTAATCAGGTGTACGTTTTACAGAATTTACTCCGTGTGGCTTTGGGTATGACTTTTTGGCGAAAGTTGAGTGTATGTGTACTTAAGGTAGGGCGCCCGGTCTTCCTTTCCATGCACACTTCAGGAGAAGGACAAGGAGGGGGCACTGTCTGGGATTTAGTGGTCAGATTTCCCATTTCCCATAGCCTTTCAAGGTCTTGAACCCAATTAATGGCTAATAATTACCCAACTAACTGCAGTGCTGCAGCTCCTGCGGCTTCATTAGCGATAGGAGAGAGGGAGAGGGAGAGAGAACTACTTTCCAGTAGATTTCTTCTCCAGTAGCTCACCTGAATGACACAGTGCAACGTGATCATGGTGTTTGTGTTTACTGTAAAATACACATGCTTTAGACTCATTTAGGGAGTGTGTTAGCAATTTATTGAATCCATATTTTTTTATTGTTACTAAAATGTAAAATGCACGATCATTAGTTGGGGTCTTGCTCTTTTTGTGCGCAGGTTTGTTTTCCAATTAGCCCATGTCGCTTTTACTGTCCTCAAAGCCTCTGCACTAACCGCTTTCCCTGTTAGTGTTTTTGTTCCGAGGGCCATTGAGTGCTAATGCTATTTACAGAAGTCCTGGCTTTGTGTGTATATGTGTGTGTGAGGCGGGTGTGTGTGTGTGTGTGTGTGTGTGGGAAGGGGGGGGGGGTGGTTAAAGCGCGTGGTGCCACAGCCCCACCTTGAAGTCCCCATGTTTACTTAGTCATTACATACACTGCATTAGCATTTAGGGGCCGATGTCAATGTCGAAACAGCTTGGGATTTTTTTTTGGTGTGTGTCCATTCTAACTATTGAACTCCGAGCCACAACTGGGTGGATATTATTTCCCATATTGAGTGGGCTGAGATGTTATCAGCGCGTAACACATAAGCCGGGCCCTTTTCTAACATGGATAAAGCTTCGGTTTCAGCCCGTTTGAGTGGAAACGTGTAGGCCACAGAGAGCCACCTGACGTGGCTTTCTGCTGCTTACAGAGATCTATCTAATCAGTTCTGCCCCAGCTAATTATTACCAGTACCACCTTTCTTTCCCTGTTACTAGGATTGTCTCCCAATACCACATTACATATCCAATTATACTCTCTTAGTCCTAATGGGTGTTGTATATATTTTGATATAATCACAATGCAAGATTTCAATGAAAAAATATTTACACAATATTTTTGTAGTTATATATGAATAGGAAGGAGCATACTGTCGATATGTGCTACAACATGATTACCGTCAATTGTGCCGCTGTCATAAAAAGAAGTGCGCTTTAATTGTGTAGTGCTCCTAATTTGATTTAAAGTTGTTACTTATAGCACAAATTCTTCCCCTTATTATTAAAGTGTATGCTTAATTATAATATCATATAACACTCAGGAAAAGTATTTCTATGCGCAGTCGTACTCCGAACATGTTTAGCATCATGGACCACACGATATAAAATTTGTATTAATACTGATATTGATGTCCAAATAAATAATGTCTATCCCCCTGGTTCTACCTGTGAATAATGCACCACATCAGTATTTCTTATAGGTCTATGATGTTTGGGTCAAGGTCACGTGGATGAAATCACCTTGTTACCAGGGTCTCTTCCGGGTGCAGCATCTCTCGCTCTCTCTCGTTCCTGCACTTAAACCACAGGGGAAAATGGCAACAGTCTGGAAAGAAAATACTCCGAACGCGCGGTTACAAAGCCATCACGTTTCCAGGAGCTCGTAAAAAAGGCAGACGTTTAAATGACGCAGAAAACGATTCCCTTTTGAATGTTGAAGAGAAACGTTTTTCTTTACAAGTGTAATTACAGTTAATTGCTCTTAAAAAAAAAGAAGACCAGTTGCTCTGTATGAAATCATGTGTCCCACCCGCGAGGGAAATTAACTGCTTTTCAATCAGTTGTTCTGAAAATCTGGAGCAAACAACAAAACACATCTCTCGTGTTGCTCTGCTGGACGCTTTTGTGTATTCTGCTTCCGTATATGCATCTTTCATTAGCGAAGATGAAATAGCTCGTTTGGACGGTTGATGTTTTGACGTTAGAGACATGATACTTACGAAATGATATCAGATACAGTCTTGTTGGTTTTCATTAAATACCTACGACCTTCAAAGAAAAAATATATCCACTTCTGGAACAGACTTTAACACCAAGACAGGGGAGGTACAGGGTACAGGTCCCGCGAAAAGGCCAAGTGATGTATCAATTTATATTTATATAGACTATTTTACTAAGTAACTTTGGGAATTTATTACACTGATAAATAATAAATATATATAAACCTAATCGTGATATAGAATCTGATATATATATATATATAGCAACACCTATAGGTTCAGAACAGTCGGATTTTGTGAAGCTGCTGATGCTGACAAGGCTGCTGTGTTCTATTCTTGTTCAACACTTCATTAAACCGTGCGGTAATCTGGAGAAGAGCGATATCAACAAATCTTTACTGATCCATATTAAATCATCAGTTGGGACTTTTTTGTCGGGCCATTTTTAGCTTGTGGAAATTTTTTTTTTTAATAAATAAAAAAATATTGTGAAAATTATCTTGCCAAACGATGCCAGATGCAGATGAGATCTTTCTTGAATTTCATCGGGGTCAGTGATTTAATTCCATACACAAGAAATCAATAAACTGTTTTAATAATAATAATAATAATAATAATAATAATGATAATAATGATAATAATGATAATAATAATGAAACAACGACACCAAAAATAAAATAGAACAATTGTGATTAAGTATTTCCTTAAATATTGGTCGGTTCCATAAATAAATTGAACCAAACTCATTTACATCCCCATCGAATGCGTCCGATCTTCATCTTCCCAGCGTCAAATGTAAAGGATGCCAAATGCAAAGCATTGAAATTTAACCTAATTTGACTGTTGCAAGAAAGGCTTTTGCAGAAATCTCACATGAAACATTTATCCATTGCATTAAAAACACTCAAAATTTTTATACCGAATTTAGTTTTTTAGAGAGAATTTAGAGAGTAATCTCGTTGAGTCATCACATCACAGCATGCAGCGGAATAGTACTTACATTTCTGGTCATTTTTTGCTGTCTGGCTGCTACCTGCCACCAAACTAAGCTCTTTTTACCGCGCCATCATTATACAAATAATGATGAAATAAACCGGTATTGGATGCGTTACTCCAGGGGCGACGTACTGAACACTCACGAGCGCGCGCGCGCGCGCGCACACACACACACACACGAACACACACCTACCTTCCCTCTCCTTTCTCGTTCACTCTTCCTCACTTTTACCTTCAGTCTTCGACAAGCAATTCGAAACAAAATAAATACCGCACTAGGTGTGTGTGTGTGTGTGTGCGTTTGTGCGCGCGTGTGTGTGTGTGTGTGTGCACACTTATATGTCTCATAAAATTCAAATGACTGCCAACAGCGTGCACAGATGACTACAGGGAAAAAGGGAAAAAATGAGGATGAACTGAGTGCTGGATATAGAAGCATTTTTAAAAATAATTTTATTTAAAAGGACTTTTTTATATTAGCAAAACACTGTCGCCGCGAGAACAAACAAAAACAAATGATAATAAAAACTTTATTATTATTATTATTATTATTATTATTGTTGTTGTTAATAATAATAATAATAATAATAATAAGGAATTTTGCATAAATGCTAGATTTCATACATTACCTTACTCTAGTTAATGCACTATTGTTGACAAAATATTTTCTGTATGAGTTAAATGCTCGAATCACCTTGCAGAGATGCGACCTTCACCCTGTCAAGCACTTTTTGTCGTCCCGCGCTGGAGCTGATTCGGCAGGTTGGCGAAAAACACGACTTACTCTTCTCTAACAAGCATAGAAAGGAGTGCGTGCGCGCGCGCGCGCGTGTGTGTGTGTGTGTTGGGGGGGCGAGATGGTGCGGAGCGAAGGAGGAGGAGGAGGAGGGAAAGAGATAAGTGATCTGAAGGAGAGACGATAGGACAAAAAAAGTGATGATGATGAATACATTGGAAAGTTTTTTTGGCCCCGACGTCGGTGTCAGATTGAATGGCCTGTGCGCATGTGCGAAGGTGTCCGAACTGACAATGCTCGTGAGATGAAGATAGTGCTGCTGCCGCTTCTGAGCTCAAGGAGGACGAGAGGAATCCACAAGCCGACGAGATGAGATCCAAGGCGAGGGCGAGAAAACTGGCCAAAAGTAGGTGCCTTCTTTCCCTTTCTTTTCGCGTCTTTCTTTCCCTTTTCCGGCCGCGCGCTTACTCCGTGCTCCTCGCTCAGATCACCAATGTGTCATTTTCATTGATTAGTTCCTGGTGAGAGCTCATCTTTGTTCGCGTAGATTTCTCAACCTTTCCTTTAGACTCTTCGATCGAACTTTAATGCCCAGAGTTCGCGCGTCCGGTCTTTTTGCGCTTTAGTCGCAGCCGGAGTTATTCTCAGCGTGAGAAGTTGGAGATGTGATGGCCCACACGCTTTTCCCTCACTGATAAGGAGAAGAACATCGCGCTTGTTTCACAGTCCCACTCTTTCGTTTTCACCACGCCGCGCGAAAACTTAGGGAAAACTTGTCGAATGGAATAGTTAACTTTTTTTTTTTTTTAGTCCTGTGAAATAATATTCCTGGCTTCTGAAATAGTGGGCGCTCGCGCACTGCGCATGGCCACGGCGACCCCAGCACTCAGGAAAAACTCTCTCCCGGACAAGTGGATACGATAGACAGCAGTGAAATCGTAACAAAAAGCCTAGATGCTTCTTATGAGGACTCGGCTCTAACCCACTTTTACTTTACAAGACGTCGCATTTACGACCTGTTTGCATTACGTCCTGCGCATCGTGTTGCTCCGGTTTCTTCGCTCATTTGGAACTGGTGATCAATAGAATAATGTATGTTGTGCAAAGAAAAGAATCTGCTCTTTTTTGGACTGTTGCGGCAGGAGGGAATCCGACTCTGGACGGTTTTTAGACATACTTGAGTATTGTCAGCCTACCACGACGATGCTATGCGTTTTTGTTTTTATTTCATTGCTAAATTATTTTCAGGAATTATCATGTTCGGAAATGTTTCTAAGTTGCAATAGCTTGCATGATGCTAACTTAGCACCTCTGTTTTACTTTGTAGTCTAAGAAGCAGTGTATTCAAAATTAAATGTTGTTTCAACTTCAGGACTTGACATGGAAATGTAATTTTGGTCATACTGTAATGTTTGCATGTACCGTAATCACTGGGAAAAAATGTGCAATTAGTAGCTCGTGCCTTTCTGTCATTAGTGGCCATACAGCTAACAACTGTCAATATAGAAATTAATTTAAAATAAAAACAATCGGCGCTAATTTGGTGCAATTAATGAAAAATCACTTGAGTTATAATTTTTTTACTTAGCAATTTAATTATCCTTAAGGATTTTTAACTTTTTTGTTTTTTTACAAATTCCCTGCATTTTGCTCTTACTGAACCGAGCATGTACTATATATTACTGCAGTAATTCATTTTAAAAAACCGAGTCTGCATTTATGAAAATATTTGTAACAAATTATGTATTTTTTAACAAAACAAATGAATCACGTGGTATTTTTGCACATTCCGTCTTTTTACTTACAGGAATTCTAACTTATTGTTGGCATGTCATTTATTTATTTTAACCTTATGAACATTATATAGCGTTATTATTAGACTCATAATTAACGTTAGAAAATTTACTACAGCGAGGAAACAGACTTGATAACTTGTTGAGGAATATTATTCGGGCCTTATGCTAAACGGATTTAGTATGGGGGGGATAGTTTGGGGCAAGTAGGCCAAATTCATTTGTGCGCATTGCCCAAAGACTCGACAAGATACGATTGACGGATTATTTTTTATGCATTTATATATTTTTAAATGTCGGGGCTTGAACAGAAGTAAATTCTCGACGCCCTAGCTTATACAGTATTATTTTAGCCCGGTCTGTACCGTTGAAGACTAAGGAAGCTAAAGTGAGCCAGCAGCAGTTCGGCTGTGTTTCGGAGCTTTTCCATGTCTTTCTTCGGAACACACACCACACACACCTGTGAGAGATTGGGAATATTTCCTTGAACTCCACATATCGGTGTCCTTTTCTTATCGATTCATTTCTTAAAGCCAGTTACTTAAACCCAAAGCCCAAAGGCCTGTCCGATATTTCTCCCGGTTTTCACCTCCACGTTCTTATAGACAATATACATGAAACGCTTAGGAGCTGCTCAGCTGAACTCGACACATTCAGTCAAAAAGGGTTCTCACCCCCCAAAAAAATGCCATCTGTCCAAAATGGCCTGTTATAATCATGAACATACGTAAGAGCTCATGGACATGGTGTATCGGTAATATAGCAGCAACAATGTAGCCGAATAAATCAGCGTTTACATGGTCACACAACAGACAGGCTCATTTACAGTATAAATATTAGTTTAAGGTGTAAAGAAAAAAAATAAAACAGTATAATATTTCTACTAATTGTATCTCTTACTATTTTAATGGTAATAGCGTAAATATTGAAAGCATATAAAAAAACACTATTATTATTATTATTGTTATTATTATTATTTTATTACCTCTCTATATTTTTCAATATATCAATAATAATTATATTGCAACGTTACCCAAAATACAATTTGTAAACATATACATAAAGTCTCATCAAATATTTCTCATGATAAAAAGCAGAATAAATTAATTAATTTGTTTAACCTACGTGACAACAATGATTAGTTATAACGTATTATTATTATTATTATTATTATTATTATTATTGTTGTTGTTGTTGTTGTTACCTGACTTTTCACAGACGGATTAAAAGCAGGTTAATTACACATGAACTTTGAAATAATTGGATTGCCTTTATTCCGTGAGGAAGGCTACACGAAACACGACAGGCTATATTTTTTATAGTCTATCAAAATGACTTAATATTTTTAAACGAATTAAATGCATGGTCATTGCATTAGTCGGCTCTCAGGACCTTCACAAGGAGCTAACCTATGGGAACAACGGCGTCCAAAACGCGCAACGTGACTCGGGCTGCGTCCCAAACCGCATCCTTCTGTAGTGAATAGTGTTTAAAAAAAAATCATTCCACCTGTGGTAACTATACACACGCCTACAGTAAGAACGGCCTGCTTTTTCTGACGTGATTTTTAAAGCCGCCATTAACGACAAAGTGCAGTGCGCACGGGGGAAAAAAATCGCTATATTATTGTATTATTCATATTTTCTGTATGGAAAATCCTGATAAAGTAGTCCTGCTTATTAGACGCATGTTTTGCACGCCAGTCTCTTTATTCATTAGTGGCGAACACTCCGTATTAATTTAAAAGCTAGCATTAGCTGACTACTATAGGGCGTATTATTATTATTATTATTATTATTATTATTGTTGTTGTTGTTGTTGTTGTTATTGTTGTTATTTTCTCCTCCAAAAAATCAATAGCCTTCCCGTATAAATGAGGCTTTAAAAAATATCTATATTTTGTTAATTAATTCAAATTAAGTCTAATAAAAGAATTTAATAAAATGATTAAGGATTGCTGTGAAAGAATCCCAAATTAGAGCAACACAGTTAAAGTCCCTGAGGAGCACTCACCTGCATGACAGTTCCTGCAGCGCCTTGTATGAAATCATCAATAATGATTGGCTGGGTTGAATTGTGCAGACTCTAATGGGTCACAGATACCCGGTACACCAATGTGTTTTGTTATGATCTGCTTATTTGGATTATTTTACGGTGCAGCATGGATCAGAAATATATCTTAAAATAAATGGGTTAAAGTGGTGATGGTACAGTAAGCATTTTGATTTAGATCAAATCCTCCTGTTCTCTATTACCACAATCAATGAGCATATGTCCAGGAAGGCACACAGGGCTGGTGGACGCATGTAAAATGAGAGCTGCATTAAGTAGCCTGCATGAATCCACCTTATTGCAGCCCATTGCCTTACTCCTAGCAAACTCAAAAGCGTTGTCGAGTCATTGCTCCTTTTTTTTTTTTTTTTTTTAATCAGCCATTTTTGGTCTAACATAGCTGTTTTTATTTTGATGTCCTCTTTGAAGACAAAAATATGGATCACAAATCACAAGGTTCTTGTGCAGCCTATGATGTTTTGACAGATGTAATAAAATCAAGCCACAACACTATAAAATTGTGATGGGAACCGTGTGCAAGGTCTGCTATAAGGCTTAGGCCGTCACCACCAACCACTGGATTTACACAATCACAATGGCTGACGTTTAGATTTTTATGGTCACGGGGGCTGGATTCATACGATCAGTTTTTTTTTCTTCTTTTCTTTGCTTTTCTTCCAGGCTAATGGTGTATAAGTGATTAGAAGCTGTATATACTCGCTTCACATAATCTCTGGGCTGGAGGTTTGTCTTTGATAAGAAGATGTTGTGAAAAGCCAATCTAAGTCACTTGCGTATGACTGGTCAGGAAGGTGATAAACTGGGCTAATGAACGTCTGCGTGTGCGTTGGGGGTGGAGTTGTATTGTGAGTGTGCATTTGTGACTGTAAGCCAATGAAAATGACTTCCATATCCACAGGTGTGTGCTTTTGTGTGTGTGTGTGTGTGTGTGTGTGTGTGTGCACGTTAGTGTGCCCTAACAACAAGGCACTGATTCATGTTAAGCACAATGAGTCTAATTTGAATTTGATGGAATTTGATTTTTGTACTGTGTGCAGAACACACACCGACCTGCAGATTTATGTGTACTTGTACACACATGCGCTTGCACTAGGGGATTTTTTGTTGTTGAGTTTGTGCTTAGTTAACTCCAGTGTGGCGCGAGAGGAGGAAAAGAGGACAAGGTGCTGCCCAGGTGGTACAAAGTGGCACTCTGCTCTGTGATCTGGCCCACCCGAGCTCCACTCACCTCTCGTGAAGACTGAAGCAACACAAACTTGGCCATGGCCTTGTTAGTCACTCTCTACTTATTACTGTGTCACTTTCTGCCCTGCCCTTGTCTGGCTCATGGCACCTTTTTATGACATCACACAGCTCAGGTGAAGGTGTTTTTTTTTCTTCCTCTTTTTTTCCATTTAATATGCTACATGCGCAGAGAGCGAGACTGCAGTACCTCATTTGCTCTCCTTCTCAAAGTCCAGTAGGTGCAATTCCTCACTCGGGTAATGTTTTGGCAGGTATACACACATGCCTTAAAGATGACTCGAATGTCTTTGTGCATTCCCCCTCCAAACACAACAGTCTTTATTTGCTACTTTACATTTATTTATTTATTCGTTTTGAAGAAAGAGACGTATGTGCCGTGGAGCAAAGCAGGGCGCGAACACGGCCGAGTCAACACAGCCGTTACAAAACAGCCATGTCTGAGCGCAAGAGCAGCTTATCATGTTACAGCCTACTCTGTCTGCTGCTCCTCGGCCATGGAAGTGGGACAGACTTGACATTTTTTTCCCACTTAAACGTGATCCAGGAATTGCTTTAGCTTTTTTGTGTTTTATAGTTCTCAAAATATGTACTATATTTACAGTTTAGGTGAGCATTTTGTTTTGGAGCTGAGTATTAGTAATTATTAGCTTGTTAGCTTGAATTATTAACTTACTGTTCAATAAGTTTTTAGTAATTAATTTATTAGTAATTAAAGTATTAGTTTATATTTAGAAAGTCACCATTGGTTTTAAAATTTAGTACCAGTGGTGATATTTTGGTTTCACCATGAAATGCTGACTTTAAATTGGAATAAAAGTTTAAAAAGTTTAATAAAATAGTATGATTAACCGGATTTTTTTAAACATAGCTATATATATTATATATATTTTTCTCTTGAATTTTGATGTTCTGCATATACATGATTTACTTATTCATGTTCAATAAAGTAGACTATATGGCCAGGCACAAAATAACTAAATAACCTTTTTTTTTCTATCATCATTTTCTTTGGATGTTTTGTTAATGACTTCTCAAATTTGACTTCTGACTTAATGATCTAAAATTTGCAGAACAAATTGTTTTAAATTTTTTACAAATGTTTAAAGTTGATAAACATTTTTTTGTTTGTTTGTTCGTTTTTGTTTTTAAGGAATTTATTCACAGTGTTGGCTGGATTTGCTCTCCTTTGTTAAATGTTTTGAGTGAAGGCTAAATATTCTAGAGTTTGTTTTTGTTGCCATGTGATGACATACACCGACCATCTGACACTGACACTCTGACACTGATTCTACTTCTTCCTACTAACAATCATAATCATAAAGACAATGATAATAAATGAATTCAGCATTCAGTTTAGTTGTCTTCAATTTAAAGCATTTGCTAAACAGTGAACATCTCTATGTTTAGACAAAATAATCCATTATATGTTTTATATACTATAAAAGTAAATGTTTTGTTATATAATTCTCATATACTGTATTCATTATAATTTTTGGCTAACTGCCAGAAATACAGAGTAACAACATACAACTTTTTCTAGACACCTGCATGTTATCAGATATCATTACACAAAATGTGCTTCTAAATTATCAAATGCATGTCCACGTATTATCAAATAATTTCACATATTTTGCGCAGACTTTAAGCTAATGCAGCCACTGAGTGATAGATCACGTTTCACACCAGGGTATGTTATTCACACCAATTAATGCTATGAAGGATGCCATAACCTGCATTGTCTCTGCTTTCTGTGCCTGATGCTTAAAGACTATAATAAGCTGTTTTGATAAATGTCTGCTCTCCCAATATGGTTATTGACCCCTTGCACTATGAGCTACTTTAGTCCCGAGCTGCAGTCCACAAAGACTTGATTTGTTTGTTTTTGGCCCTCCTTAGCTCACACTTCCTAGGACTCTTGAGATGTTCTCTCTCTCTCTCTCTCTCTCTCTCTCTCTCTCTCTCTCTCTCTCTCTCTCTCTCCTTTTTTTGAAGTGCATGGTGATCTTCCAGTAAAAGCTTGCCAGAAGTCAGCTTGTAGGCTAGTCAGGGGTTAAAGCTTTGTCTTTCTTGCAGTGTCAGTATTGTATGCTGTACATTTAATTATATTTACCCTGTTTCCATGTAGATTAATTCAACTTTTAAGTGTAAAAGTCCTAAATCTGTACTTCAGACATCATGGATGTAAAGCCTATTGGCTGCACATTGAGACGTCAGCACTTCACACATTAGCATCTGGCCAGCTAATATCTGAGTCTAAAATATTCCAATGTTGTAACTCGACACTAGAAAGCACAAGGTCAAGAAAGAGCCTTGTGGATGTCTATAGTGTGTCAGGTTTGGGTTGGTGTATGAGTGATATAAACCCTTTTAAATGTTAAATAACAATAGCAATTTGTTTTTTAACATGAGAACATTGTTCTTACTTTTGGAGAGAATTATATGAGAACGTGTTTCTTAGGATATAGAAATTGCTGTATCTTGCTTCAGTTGTATACACACATAAATATCATTATTATTATTATTATTATTATTATTATTATTATTTGCCATTTAATTGATGCACCTTGTTTTGTGCATGGAACTTTTCATGAACATTTTAATGGTTGATTACTGGAATAACATTGGTGCGAAATGGGATTGTACAGTATATATATGTTTAAGTTTCCCCCAGAGCTCTTTTCTTCTTTATGCTAACCTTTTTGCTGAGCTACATATCGAGTACTCTTGGGTGCACATGAAGAACACTGCTACATATCCAGTAAAGGATAATGAATGTTTATGTACAATGTTACTACAAAGTTTGTAGGTGCTGTTCAGGTGGCTGATAGTAAACGAAACTACAAGATTATGCAAAAGCACTGGTCCAGGTGTTTTGTATAATTACATGTAAAGGATTCATTTATCTTTTTCCAGTGTTACCTGTTGTCCAATGAGTGGTTTGTGAGTATTTCCCTCCACTCCCTTGATTTCTGATTTTCTCCTGGTAAAGTGTTTTCAGGCTATCTGTATTGTTTTGGATTCATGGCATTAAATAGCTAAGCCACTCTTGTGTACACTGAACACACTTCCTGCAATACAAGAAGCAAGTGGCGATTTTGCTGGGGGATATTTACTTATCATCCTGGGCATGGCACATACACACATGTTCACAGACAAGCTCAGGCACACACAGGCTATACAGTAATTCCCCTATTCTGAAATTCCCGTGTTAGCGGGTGACTCAGTATCCTCCCTGTCCTGTGGGCTGCGTCCGGACAGACGTGACTTCTTCAGCCTTTTTGATGTTCCATCCTTTGGTGATAAGAAAGTGAATGCTGTTCCCAATAGAGCAGCTTCTCCAGAGGGACGCGGTTCGCTGCGCCGCTTTAAAGTCCGCCACAGATTACATGTTCAGAGGCGCCGACTTTTATGTTTATCTCATTCACTCATCTTCTCTCCTCCATATTGTGTCATTAGGAAAAGATGGGATTGCACTGTCCCAGGACAGGCTGGAATAAAAATGTGTGTGAGTGTGTGTGTGTTAGAAAAGTTTGCAACTTTTGGAACCGTGATCAAGAGACTGCCATTAATGTTTCAGAAAAATTCAATAATTTTTTTAATTAACCCTTTTTCTGTTCTAACTTTATACAACTCCTAGTTATGGATGTAAGATTCAACTAAAGCGCCAGTCAGATTGTTAGTGAAATGTTGAGAAGGGGCTTTTTGGGGGCGTCACCAAAACATTTCAAGATGGCCTATTAGCTCTACCGCCACAGTAACAACTAAGCAGCTTGTGAAAATATTGAATTGCAACAACATCCCGATGTGTAAATGTGCACCGGTGTAAATGTGCACTTCTGAGTGATGGACGACAAATGGTGACCTAAAGCCGGAAAAGGTCAGAAACCACCGCATTTCACCACGGGAAATTATATAATGTTCCACAATTGGACAACACAACTGGTTGCTTACTTGTAGGCCAAAGAGTCCAAAAACATCACAGCTAAAATAAAATTTACAAAATAGTACAAGACTATTTTAATAGGAGATGATGGTAATAACAATTACTTTGCCACACTATATGGTAAATAATATTGTATTATCCAGGTTCGGTGTGTAGCTGTCATTGTTTCCAGCCCAGTATCGATTTAATGATTATAAACCCATGATCAATTTTAAAATAAAACAATCATGCATCATTTTACTTCAGGCTTCAATAAAACATGATTTAATATAGTTTATAGTAAACAGACTTCTGCTTTCAGCTGCTGTAAACACTCGTACTTTCTGTTTTGTCCCTTCTCCTCTCTCCTCTCTCTTAAGATTGTGACTGGTGACATTAGCAAGAGGAGGCCAGTTCAATTCTGGAAGTGTCCGTAGTTTGGCTGTGTGTCAGTAGCTGTCTACAAACACGCGCATGCACACACACACACACACACACACACACACACACACACACACATACACACACACACACCCCTGTTTGCTCCCTTTCCTTAGTTTTTCTCTGTGAACTGCATGTTGGCATTTGTGCCTCTTTTCCGACTGCTGTCCACTTCTTCAATTCCTTTTCTTTTTTCTTTTCTGTCTTTCCCCCCTTTATTTCACTCACTCTTCCTCTGCTCTGGAAGCCTAAGCACAGGCCTTTGAAAGGATGCGGCAGCTTTGTCCACCCCAATAAAAGATGCCATAGTTTCCCTTTTCCTCTCCTTTCTGTCCTCCCTATGCGGCTCCTGTAGAAGTGCAAATTGTTACCCTCCGAGGAGCTATCCTCCTGCTTCAGAGGGTCCCAATCCGGCTTGCTAATTACGC
>JAOVVB010000036.1:5861601-5874050 GCA_028570985.1 Heterobranchus longifilis
GGGTTTTGAATTGCTTTCTGACCCTGACAAACTGCTCTTGTTGAAAAGGAGATGAGAGGAGGATGGGGGGAGGGTGAAGGAATGGAAATGAGGAGGAGTGACAGAGAGAGGGACAGAGAGAACGAGAGAGAGAGGACAGGAGAGGTTGATGAGGGTGGAGGCAGGAATTCAGGGGGCCGGGGTTTCTGGTCATATGGTTTCTTTGTGAAAGTATGTAGAAGAAGTCCGTTATCATTATTTTGGAGTATTTTAGTCCTTCCAAGAAACTCCACCCCTGACCTCGTCTTTCACTGTTGTCTTCAAAGCTGGACAGAACGAAGCACTGTAAGAAAAAGAAAAAAAAAGAGACAGAAAACGTGACCGTGAGAACTCCATTACCCTGACTTCACCATTCATTTAGTGAAGCCAGGTTCCACCTGTAGGTGATGGACGGAAGTGAAGCCATGACAGACTTTATGTATGATTTCTCAGACCATCTATTATTGCTAGTTGTGACTGACCTCACCTACTTATAGGTTGGACATACAGCGGCTCTTTCAGGATTTCTCTTCACACATGATTTGAAAAAAACACAGCTCCAGGGTTCTGATTTGACCCTGACCTCAGATAACTGTTCTTCCGTCCGCTTGGGTTTGTGTCTTTGTCTTCTGGTTTACGTGCACCTCCCCAAAGATTCTAGTGTAGTTAATCAGGCTCCGATAACTTGCCCCTAGGTGCAGCTGGGTGGTGCCCTGTAGTGAATTGGCATTTCATCCAGAAACGTGTTCCTGCCCACAGCCGTGGGTGTTCCTAGGATAGACTCCAGATTCATAGTAACCCTGACCATGATAAAGTAGTTACAGTAGACAAACGAGTGGATGATTTATATATGTGAAATATATGCATGTACATTATCGTATACGATATATTTTTTCTCTGTAGTGTTCATGGCCAATCAACAGTGTTTGTCCGATTAAATATATAAAAGATGGCAGTTGTACTCTCCTCCAAGCATGCTAAGTTGCCCTCTGACACGGCATTGCCCTCTTATTTTAGTAGCTGTCCTATTGGTGACAAGAAGGAACAAGTGGCTAGGAATTGGAAAACAAATAGATTACCTTTCAGTTCAAGGCGATTTAAATTTAAATTCTAAATGCTATTTTTTTTTATCTCTCTCTCTTTCCCTTTCTCTCTTATGGTTTATTAAATGGTATAATAATTTGTTTTATGCAATGATATACTGTACATATACCCTGCTATACCTTTGAGAGATGTAGCAGAACCTCACCGTTTAGTTGTTATTAAAAGCCGCAGATTAATAAACTACTCTCATTGCACTCTCTTGATCCTGAGCTGAGAGTGTGTGTGTGTGTGTGTGTGTGTGTGTCTGTGTGTGTGTGTATGAGCGAGAGCGAGCAAGAGTGAGCGAGAGATAGAGAAAGCGGGAACATAGCTCTGGGAGCAAAACAAATTGCTCTGTTATACACTTGGACTCTATGACATTATCAGCTGGTACATTCCCAGAGGAGAGCCTTGCGCGAGATTAGCATCCTCCACAAAGGGCAAAGGATGCACTGTACTGGCGAGACGCCTCAGCCCTCGTCCACTTTCAAGATAATCATTAACTCCTACTCACAAAGACACTCACCTGGCTGCCACCCAACGCAACACTGTTGGTCTTGTTCGCATTGCCGAGAGGGGGTGTGACGCAACGGGAAGTGCCCGCGCATTTTCAAGCACTTCCTGGTCATACCCGATTAGCTGGAGATGGGCCAAGAACACATAGCATGCTTCATCTCCTGAGATTTGTTAGGTCTTTAAATATATGTTAGGGATTATTTAATAGCACTGACCATACATGTACATTATCGGCAGCTATCCATTAAGTTCAAAAGGACTTTGTTTTATTTCTCATTTATCAAGGATGCTCCGTGAACAAATCTCTTAACGTAATAAGTTAATGCCTGGTAGACTTTAGTGTCACAAACAAACAAGCACTCAGTGACTTTTGCTCTCTCCCTTTTCTCTCTCTATTTTTCTCTCCATGCCTCCAAGTGAAGCCACATCCTTCAGCTAAACATAAAACGAAGATCCGGTTTCTGCGTCGTGTTTTACGAGCGGTTAGAATGCCAGCCTGTGTGGCTTTTCGTCCGCTCCTGAGTTGACCAGTCGCAAATGTCTCTGAGGTTTTCTTGAAGTTGTCAATTAAAGCTTTTAATTGGGTTCAAGTTATTTAAAACAAATGTTTTCCTTCTGAAGACAGCTCTCGCTCTTTTTTTTTTTTTTTTTTTAGACGTCGGACACTGAAGTTACATTTACCAGGACAGAAACTTGTGGGTATGAGGTGTTCCTCAGCACGTGAACACTTTTATTTAACTTTCATCTGCACAAAAATAACTCGGAAATTAATCAACACCCGCTGAATCAAAAATCCAACAGCAGTGAACAGAACTGAGAGAACTATTCAAACGGCGTCGAGCACTTATAAATATTGTGACATAAGAGACCTAACACCACTTATAGTAATTGGTTGCAGTGGAGTGTAGGTCGATGCGTTATGGTCACATGCTCTTCCCGCCGTCCCTGTACCACCTGAGATCATTTAGTAACCTTTTGTTTGTTATTCTTCTCTGTTTGAATGACATATTTGGAATGGCAGGAGGTCATAGGGCTTGGATATGGGTTGGTTCAGAGACCACAGGTTGCGCTTCTCCCTTACCGCATCTGTAGTGAAGATTAAGAGCAGATATATACTAGACAGATCGACTTGAGTTGGGTGATTTCCCTGATGTAAAAAAAACCTTATCAACATGGTGGAAGATAAGTGTGTTGTAGTAAATAAAGACCAATTCATTGTAATTTTCAGTAACTAGCATCCCTGTTTTCTGCTTTTTCACTTCACTTCAGATTGTACCCAGTTGCTGTCTTTTGTCTTAAAAAATATTCAAATCTCTCTGAAGAGCAATACGTAAATTTTGTTTTTCATATTTAAACAAATATTGTTCTATGGAGGATAATTGGTGAGACTCTTTTTTTTGTCTCTATTATGAATTTGGTAGTTATATTATGGTAGAGACAAGGTGTAACGTCTGATTGTCTGACAATATTTGATTGACAGTCAGTTGATGCTCTCGGAGGTGTCCTGTGTCTCAAGTAGGCAAAAACCACCAATGTGCTGAAAAGATAGCATTCACTCCATCTTCACAGTGTGCATGTCAGCACTTGGCTCTTTAATTAAAACAAGTCAGCAGATTCTCCTGCTTTCTTTTGACACCTCTGTATTTATCTACCGGGCCCGACTTAGGGCAAGGCCTGTGCAGAAGAGAAGAGTTTTGTTTTAAGAGACTTGCCTTTGATGCCCCGGTTTTCTTGCAAACGAAAAAAAAGAAAAAAAAAACCTGCTGCCACATCTGACTTGAGTTTGCTGAAATAACAGCAAATGTTTGTCTTGTATTGTATGGCACGCTGTTTGAGAAGCAATAAAGCCCTTCTTCCAGTGCCTAGAGCGCCTCTTAATAAAATACTCAAGAATAACTCTTTTACCTTAATCACGACCATGGATTAAATAGCTTGCGGCGGGAAATTAGGAGCAGGCCCCCGTGGCTTTCCTTGTCTCTCAAGGAACTTTTATGCGGCTGTTTTATCACAGTGTCATCTTTATTCCATTGATACGAGCAAAGTGATCAGATCTTTGTCACGAGGTCGATCCGGAGGGGGTAAAATGCGACAAACCTGCTCGTTGACTAATAAGAGTCCTGCTGGTAAAAGGTCAAGGGTGTGTGTGCTTGCTGGGGTTAGTTGAAGAGCACGTGCAGGGTTGTGTGTCTGTCCGCATGTGACGGGGAAGAATTTGATCGTGTTTATAGTAGCAACAAAAAGTCTACACACTAAATCGCCAGCATTGGGTGTATAAACAAAAATCCATGGTAGCGCACCAGAAATAATGCAACCTAATACCCAATTCATAGAAAACCAGCAAGAACCTAGAACGCTCTGTAAACCCCATAGAGCTTCGGTGAGTTTCGGGAAGAGTTTTGCGTGAGAGAAGAGTTCTCAGTCACACACACATTCAAATGCGTCACTATTTTGTTTTTGCTTGCTCGATTTTCATTTCAAGTTGCAGCAACTGACCACAGAATCTGTAGAAGATGACCTTAGAGAGAAACCCAAAGGAAGACAGCATCCTAGTGTAGAGAACATTATTAAAAACTGCATTTCTACTTTTAAACGTGGACGCGTGTCCACATGTTCTTTTGGTGTGCTCAAAATGACGAGTTGAAGCTAAATGTTCATGCGATGAAAGCGCATGAATAAGTCTGTTTTTATTGGCTGCGAGTCAGCTGTTTCACCAGAGAGAGAAAAGCGTAAATACGACCTGTTTATTTTCAGGCCTGCAGGTGCCTGCTAATGGCTTATTGGTTTAAAATGACTAGCTCGTGTCTCGCCAAGCAACTGCCAACTGATGTTGGTGGAGTAGTATAAATGTGTGTATATACTTGATTTCAGATTTTCCCCTGTCCATGACCTACAGTACAGAGATGTTCTTTCTTTATGTAAACAAAGAAATATTCACATAATCAATCAAAAAATAATAGATTATCTCGACATTTCGAAATAGCTACAAATGTGCTGAAAATCAAGAGAGCTTCCTGACTTGGGACAATTTCAAATATTTTTGTTTGATCATCTTTTCCAACCAAATAATCTGTTTTCAATCAGAAACAGCACCGGACAAAACATGGACTCTTAATGAAAGAACATGTAGTGTGCAAATGCCATAAATCATAATTCCTGAACATTATTTAAGCAAACACCTGTGCTTCTCTGGAAAGTACAGCCTACATGACGAGCAGGCAAGACAGCTGAGTTTCAGTTCGGGATGAGCTCACTGCTCTGCAAGCGCACCATGACTGCGCACTGTTACCTGTCATCCTGATAATTTCAGTACGTGTACAACACAGCTACGGGAAATCTTCACTTTGCCCCATGGCCTCCACTGTCAACATTGACGTACTCAAGCCTCCCAGCATGACCAAGTAACAACTATCTGCACGCAAGGAGGCCATTAATTGAAAGTGACCTTGTCAACTTCCTTACTCAAGAATCAATCACAAGATTTGTGTCGATTTTTTTTCTTCTCCTCAAACTTTTTTTTCTTCTTTTTTTTACCCCAATGTGGCTACAAAGCTTGATTCAATTATGGTGTGGAGGCCTGTCCTCAGATGTGGGGTCCGTTTCCAATCGAACCAGGAGGTCATGCTTCGTGTTTCACAATGTCATGACTGACTCTCTGAACAGTTCTTGGAGGAGGTGGGGGTCCACAACTGGTTTTGTTTCAGCGTTTTGGTTATGTGAGTTTAGCCCCCCCCCCCCCGCCACCCACCTCCCTCTTCTTTAAATTGGATTCCCAATCAGGTTAGTGTCCGATAGCGTCCAGGGTCTCCGGTAAGGCTTTGAAGTGCAGGAACTCTGTCTGCCTGCCTCGGGCTGGAGCGCCTTATCTGTTGCACTAGGGGACTATTGTTTCAATCAGCCAGACATTGTTAATTAGGCTTTTCATTGGGGTAAGAAGTAGGTAGAGACAAATCCAATTTGGCTACACTTACGCTTGACCTCGGACACCACCCGAGGGTCCTCTTTTCGTGTCGACCTTGTATTATGTGGCTTCTGGAAAGTTCCTCCATGTTAAAAAAGGTAAAGTTGTCTTAGATTGTGTGGAAACAAAATGTAAGCCAACGCAGTGTGAACGCATACTGCGAGACATCATAATAAACATTCTGCGCTCTTCGCGACAGCACCCGATCGAGCTTGCGCTGTGGTCAGCCAAGAAAAATGGGACTTTAAGCAACAAAGACATAGTGGACAGGCTGCGATGTGTTTACAGTTGATCCAACTGGATCGGGAGGGGTTAAAAGGGGGGGCCCAAGGGACAGCGAGCCCTTGTGAAAGGGTCTATTCTTCCTTGTTTTAGCACATCAGCTTATACAGCTGTTGAAGCAGTGAGGGCAATTATCGCCCATTTACCACTGTTGACTTAGGAGCGCTTCTTTTGGCCATCGTTGGATTTTTTTTTCCCCCAGGGTTTGTTTCTAGGAAATTCAACCCTTTTTGAATATGGATTAAGTGTTTGTGGTTTATCTTTTTGATAGCATCTGGCTAAAATGGCTCAAGCCTGCACCACCTTTTTTTTTTTTTTTTTTTTTTAGATAAAAGGGATGAATGGAGATCGTCATGTCCATGCAAGGGACTTTTTTATTTCTGCTGAACAAAACCATGTGTCCTGTGTGAAGTTTGGACAGAAACACATTCCTATCTTTGCTTCAGTGTGTAAACCCATAATAGACTTGTGTTGTGCCATCATAAATAATCAAATCACAAGCGGAAGAAAGTTAACCACTGAGTAACTCTGTATGGAAAGAGACAAATATTTCATTTACCATAACGTAAACATAACCATTTACGTCCAAAATAAATGTTTTCATATATATGCCTTGTACCATAAAAGCAATATCAATAGATATATACAATACATTTTGTGTAATGAAAAAAATATTTTTAAAGAAAATTCTTAAGTATTACAAAGCTGTGATGTTAAAATTGTATCATTTTGCACTTGTTTAATGAATAATATTTTGATGACCCTGTTTGTGTGTGCTATTTTGTCATCTGTATGTGTGTGGGTGTGTATGGTGTTAGAGTGATAGTTTTCTTACTTGAGATGGTATGACCTCTGCTCCATCAGGGACAATGTGTAGGTGGAAGTAATGGTCCTTACAAAGGTGGCAGAAGGGCAAAGAGACATTTCCCCCTGTGTGTGTGTATACGTGTGTGTGTATATACGCATGCGCACATGTTGGCTTGCCTCTGGCGTCCCACTCAACTCTCACTCAAATTAAACCTCAGCAGGTCACTGATCAGCGTTTACCCCGCTCTCTCCCTCTCTCCCTCTCTCTCTCTCTCTCTCCCTCTCTCTCTCTCTCTCTCTCTCCCCCTCTCTCTCTGTTGCTTTACTCCACTTTTGTTTGTCACTGCCTGAGGAAAATGTTCATTTTTGTGGCTTAGGTTCGCTTTGGTAACCTACTAAAGTACGGAATTCACTGACTTTGAATTCACTAAATATAAGCTCTGTGTCTTTTTAAACTCTTATCTTCTATCTATACTAACACTTTTTGGGGGGTCTGTTTCCTGCTTTTAATATCATGCTTTTGCTACAAGTCCCTTCTGGTTTTAATGGCATTCTTCTCAGTAATGTGGGCGGACAGTTCGACTTGACATCCATGTGGGGGCATATGGCTCATTTGAGTTCGGCGGATGCAAGCGAAAGAATAAACAAAGCATTGCCATTCAGGTTCCAGGTCATTTTTGGCCCATGCAAAACCCATTTCCCAGTCAGCCCAAATAGCCCCACTTTACTCCTGTCCAGAGGACGCTTGCAATAGAGATGCCTATCTGATTCGGAGCTCCAAAATGAAACATGTCATAGCAAATTATGGCCATGTTTTTTGAATTACTTAGCCAGGCCAAGTATAGTCAGGGAAAGAGTGTGTGTGTGTGTGTGTGTGTGTGTGTGTAAGAGAAAAAGAGAGAGAGAGAGAGAGAGAGAGTCGGTGTTTTCTCTGGAACAAATAATATCACCATGGCTGACTCATGGCCTGTGCAAATGAGGAATGATGAGCAGAAGCCCAAGTCATTCCTTTCAGGCTATGTTTGGAGCATCATTTACTGAAACTGGCCCGGGCCTCGGCGCAATAATAACCACATCCTCCAAGCATCTTCAGCGCTGCCTTGTTTTTATAGCTGGGAAAAGGGACGGGCGAGCGCTCGTTAAGGCGCAGACTATTTCGGACGGAGAAAGGGGTGCAGTGAGAGGGAGCAGTGCCACGAAAATAGTCATCCTGATAAAAATGGCGCTGGAGTTCTCCATACCCGTTCCGCCACAGCAAGACGGTGACTAGGCCAGCTGAAAGGCAGAGGACTCACAAGCGCCCAAAAAATGAGGGGAGGGGGGGTGTATGTGTGTGTGTGTGTGTGTGTGTGTGGAAGAGAAGGAACAACAAAAGACATGGAAAAGTAGCTGCAGAGGAGATGTGTAGATGTGAAGAGTCCGAGAAGAAAAGTTATGAGCAAGCGATTTTACATGCATTTTTTTTTTCCTGCTTTCTTTTGGATGTCATGTCACTCATCCAAACCATTTTGCACTCAGTCATGTACAAGTTCCTACACCAAAAAGCCGATTTTGAAATTCTGTGGCATATGAGTGCCGAGTGCCAAGAGAAAGAGGGAAGATAGATGGATGGACTCCGACAGAGTGGAAGAGTGAGGAGGAGGGGAGGGTTGGAAGTCGAAGAGTGGGGGAGCATGGCTGGGGGTCATTGTTATCAAAGCTGGTAATAGGTTCTTGACCCTTTCTCTTAGAAGGCATTTTCTGAGCACCGGGGGTGAATAGATTGGAAGGGGTGCGATTTGTGGTGAGACACCAGCAGGTATGAATGCAGGCAGGGATTTCCTGCAGGAACAATGCCAGAGCATTTCTTGTTCCCCATCACATGTAGTTCTCAGTTAGATTCCATTCACCTGGCCAAAGGCACCGAATACTGGCACAAGGAAGGTTAATTGCTAACGATGGTACCGTTCAGTATGATTAATTGCGTGCTCATGAAATCATGAGACAAAAAATATTATGCCTTATAAGATCCTGTATTGATGGGAAACTGCTATCTGTTACAATTTTAGTTTAAACTATTATAGCATATGATTGAAAAAAAAAAAAATCAGCTGAGATGCCTCAGCCAAGCTCAGAGATAAATATTTAGATTCTAAAATCACTGGGACCCGTCTCTTTTTGCAGCTACAAGCTTGCCATGGCAGTGCTGTGGCTCCTTGTCCAGCCTCGTGGTCAGGAGGCGTCCGCATCCCAGCCTGAGATACCCATCTGGGGTTTGTCATCTTAGACGTCTGCCTGTGTCTTTTCCCTTCTTTCTGTAATTAGAGGAATATTTATTTTCCCTCACTCCCAGAACGGGAATACGCTACATCATGTGGGTTGGCTTTTTAGACTTTTGGAGGAATACAAAAATACTTGGCTGTACAAGCCCAGGGTTTGTTATGTTAAAATTGTTTGATTGACTGACAGAGGTATGGGAGAGTTCATAGGATTGGAAGACAGAGAACATGCATTTAAGCACTGAGGATTATGAACGTGTGTGTTTAAATATACAAAAATAACAGCTCGTGTTCACTCACTGTAACCTTCGCCATGACTATGAATTTAAAGTACTGTCCTTTTGGAACAAATCCAAATTATGTCATCTATATCTCTCGTACCGGCCTGCTTAATAGGCTTCGATCAATATTGCTCAATATCTGAGATCATGCATGTTTTCTATATTTATACCCATTAAGCATATTGTCCATCACCAGATTGGCAAGTCCAGAGTTGAGATATATGCCAGGCAGTCTGGGATAAATCAAAATGTAAATGGAGTAGGGTTGATTTGCTTCGACATTTGAGATGCTCACCTCAGCAGTGGATATGATTAGTGCTCATCTGGTGATAACATAAAAAAACATCTCCAGAAGAAAAAGGAGGACACGTGTAGTTTTCTAACTTAGTGGCTGTTTTCAGCATTGTGAAGCCCAGAATTTTGCATTTATTTATTGCTCTCATCTTTCTTTTTAAACCTGTTTACTTAACTTACCTGCCTTAATCTATATGCCACTCAGTGTTTTCTTACCTCACATGGCATCTGCAAGCTCAGGGCCATGAATAAACTTGGCCCAAAAAACTACTTCTTTCTTGCTCATTCTCATCCTCTCTTTCTTACTCCCCCTTCACTATCCCTCTCTCTCTCTCTCTCTCTCTCTCTCTCTCTCTCTCTTTCTTTCCATCCTGGTCCGCCTTTGCCATTCTCTGCACAAACGTAGACGATTCACTGAAAATGAGAGATAATGGCCAGCATCCAATCGGTCCGTGCTAATCAGCGTGCATCGTGGGAAAAGCCTAGGACGAGGGGTGAAAAACACGCCATTGTCTGGAGGAGATTAAAGTCCCCGAAAAGCCTGCATTGTCTGTGGAGGGGATAAATCTTCCTGCTGTCACTCAAAGCTGAATTAAATTCTCCTTCGTTTCTAAAAGGGGCTTATCTCTGCTCAATAGCTTGTTGCACTACAAGCAGAAAGGAATGTATTTGGTGAACTTGTGTTGCTGACACCTTATGAAGAACAAAAAAAAAGGGGACCTAAGGACCAAAAAAAAGAAGAAGAGAAAAGCAAAGTGCTGTCGAGCTCAGGGCCTGAAAGAGGATGTGCTTTTGGGTAGATTGGGATCATGATAGCTGTGAGGAAAGAAGGGGGAAAACGCTCAGGGCATTTGATTGACTGTGGTCAGGATTTAGTGGGATGGAGAGAGAGAGAGGGAGAAAGAGAGAGAGGAATATTTATCCTCTTCTCTTTCTGCACTGATCCGTTTCCCCTAGCCCTCTCTTGCTAGTGCCAAGGGGCTCTTGGAAGCACGTTGTGGGCCGGAAAAGAGATCCGTCCCTGGCACAGTTGTCCTCAATGTGGTGGCAGCGTTTGAAAAGCTCTCGGCCGCATCACTTTATCTGTCCTCCAGCAAATGGCCCTCGCCAAATGCTGCTCCCTCACACGGTTCTCTTTATCTGCTCTCCAGCAGGGCAGCCATGCCAAATACTGATCCTTCACACCAGGGCCTTGGACGGACCCTTATGTACCTTGCACATTTAAAAAAGAGCCCCGTAAAAGGCTGCAAGAAGAAAAGCATAGGAAGAAAGGAAGAAAAGAAGGAGATATAAAAAAGGAACTTCTGCAGACACTGCCTCAAATGTTGGTGTCGCATTTTTCTTTGGCCCTTTTCTGTGTCCTGACGAAGAGTGGAAGGGAAAAGATATTGATGATACGTACCGAAAAAAAAAAAACCCATGAAAGAAAGAAATAAAGAGAGGACGTGAGTAAGTTAGGGACCAAGTAGGAAAAAAAACAAGCCTATTCTTCACCCCCTGCTGTCTGGTCCCTTAACAGGATTTTCCGCTTGCCGTTTGGGCAATTCAGTGTTGTTGTTTATGCCCGCTTTTAATTCTCTCCTTTCACAATTGCTAGGCTGTGTTCGCGCGAACTTTGCTCTGGGCAGCCTAAACTTGGCTCCTTAACAAGCAGGCTTACACCTGCTTACAGGATTAAATTAATTAGCACGAAACAGAGATCCGAAGAGCGGGAGGGAGGAGGGAATAAGCACAATGAACCAACAAAGCCATTGTTGCCTAGTCATGGTATCCTAACGGGGCACATCCATCGTGTTTTGTTGTTTTTGTTGTTGTTTTTTAAAAGTGTTAACGGAAGTAAGACAAAAAAAAACAACAAAAAAAAACAGCAGACTGGTTTGTTTGGGTGTGCGAGTTATAGAGGTCAGAGGGGACAGCCACTGTGGACTCACACACTTAGGAGCAGAATGTGAGGAGGAGGTTTGAGTGCGCGGGTCATCATGTGGAAAGAACATATTGACATTGTAGTTCTGCAAAAATTTGTGTCCAAAAAAAACAAAAAACAAAACACCTGTTGACATTACATGTTGAACCGAATTGAATCGCCACTACACTAGAGGATATGCAGTTAATGCCTAAGGAATTAAAGATCTCAGTGACTTCATTTAGAGGTTTATTTGAAAGAAATTATTTTTACATTTCTTTCTCTTTAAACTAGCCAAACCCCATTGCTAAACATGTACCCACATCTGTACCCTCCTCCATATGGCGAAGGCTCTTTTATTTACTCTTTCACAAAGAGGTCAGAGGGATGTAACATAATGGAGGACAGGATAGGCAGTTCCACCTCCATAATTGGGTGCAGATGTAGAGACCATGCCCTTGTCATGTCTTTAGTCACAACCTTGACATTCGCTAGGCCTCCAGTGACTGGGGCAGATGTGAGGTCCTGCGTATGAACTCAAAAGTGTGCGGTTATTTAGATCCGCTTATTTAGCTCGCTGTCAGGGCTTTGCGGTTGTGGCGACCATTTTTAACGTTAAACAATTTATAATCGTCTCTATAAGCGCCCCGCATCCTTTGTTGTTCGGCTAGGCCAGGTTATAAGTAAGGTTATTCACAAGACTTTGAGGGTCATTTGATTCTCAAGAGTGCCTATCCTGCTTACTTAGATGTAGGCGGTGTGTGTGCATGTGTATGTGTGTGTGTGTATGTGTGTGTGTGTGTGTGTGTGTGTGTGTGTGTGTAAGAGAGAGATACAGAGAAGCAGAGACAGACAGACACGGCGATACTGAGACAGATCACTTGAGAAGGATGTGACACAGAGCCACTTGACCTGGCGCAGATAACCGCGGTGTTGTCAGCATCTGCATCCACCAGTGGATCTTAGATGAGTTTTTTTTTCTTTGATAAGGGCTAAAGGTAGGATTTAAAGGGACAGTTAAAGTACATTTGATTGCAAATAAAATATAG
>JAOVVB010000036.1:5874150-5889093 GCA_028570985.1 Heterobranchus longifilis
GCACAGGTTTTACGCCGGATGCCCTTCCTGACTCAACCCTCCCATTTTATCCGGGCTTGGGACCGGCACTGCATCCAGTGGCTGGGGAGTTTGGGCACTGGCTGGGAATCGAACCCGGGCCTTCCGTATGACAGGCGAAACACCTACCACTGAGCCACCAGTGCCCTAAAATATAGTACTGCTCTTAATTTTGATAATTTGTGAGAAGCTGTATCTTCAGACGGCACTCTCAACACCCACTACTTTGGTGTTATATTTCCGAATGCTGAACAAAGGATTATTTATTTATCTATTAATTAATTAATTCATTAATTCATTCATTCATTCATTTATTTTTGTCAACACAAGGTAATGGTTTTAACTTAGAATCAAAATAACAACAACATCAAATCTTGATTTTGTTGGTTTGTGGCCGAGGAACAATGAATCAGGACTCCGTAGTCTGTGGTCAATGGCAGTTCAATCAGAAATAGTGCATCGATATACAGGGAATAGCTATCTCGTCCTGGCACCACTGCTTTTCACATCTGTTGGAACCTTTCACATGAAGGAACCACCTTTATAGGGCACTTTAGTTAGTTATAAAAGAGGTACGGATCTTTTGATCAAAATGTTGCTTTGCTGTTCAGGAATGAAAATAGGGTACGTATGGCCTGTAAACTGCCAGACATGTTTGCTGTTTGCCAAGGTTATGGTCAAGCCGTGTCCGTGTGTGTGTACGTGTGTGTGAGTGTGTTAGTATTAGTGTGAATATGGGCAGCTGTGAGGCACTCTGGCCTTCAACGTCATGGCAGCTGTCACCTGTCTTCTGTCACCTACACACACACACACACACACACACACACGAACACACAAGGGGCAATGGCCTCTTGTTAGAGATGTACCTGAGAACTGTGTATTAACTCTGTAAAAAGCCAAAGAAATGCAAGAATTAACATTAACCATGCTAATGCATTTGACATGCCTTTCTTCTCAATATCATTGTGATGTGTGATGGGCACCCATGCTCATGGCAGAGGAAGTGTTAACTCAACTGGAACGTTTTTTCTGTCCTTCGAAAAGGAGGAGAAGAAAAAAGGAAGGGGGAGTGAGAGAACACGGCTAACAGGACTAGTCACGGCAGCCTTGATCCTGTCAGGTATTCACACCATTGTCAGTCCATATAACGGCCAGGCGTCCGTCCGTCATCCCCGCGGTCAGACGCCTAATCTGCCCTTTGAATGCGTGCTCTGGAAAAAAGCAGCCCCGGCGACACGCCGATTCTCCATTCACTCTCCCCTGCCGAATGCAATCACTGGACAACCCTGCAATAACGCTCTCCCCCGCCCGACCTCCCTTTGAAAAAACAAAATAAAGGTGGTGGCCTCGTCATGCTTAGTCCCGCCAAGATAAATCATGCACTCCAAATTAACTCCCATTCAAAGGGACAAGGGAGAACAAGGCGCCCGCGCATGGCCGAGGCGCTCCGAAGGCACTATGGCTCGACTCGATAAATGTCAAGCCGAGTAATTTTAGAGTTCTGATTAAAATCTTATCGAGGCAGGAAGTTAATGGAAAAGAGTTAATGAGAAAAAAAAAAAAGCCAGCGGATTCTGCCGTACATCTACGCATGAGGCTCCTCTTGAATCGGCCTCGCTCAGGTACTCGCCATTCTTCTCCAGCTCAAAGATGTGATGTAAAAAAAAAAGAAAAAAAATGTGCCTTCCCAATCCCCCAAAAGTGCCTGGATGCCAAAGAAGGACAAAACCAAGATTAAGCATTGGATCTCCAGTGTTTAAATTTTTTTTCAGTCCTTAATTCAAGTTGTACAAAGTGTAAAACACAATGCAAATTAATATTCCACACAGTAATCAATACCCCATGATGGCACATTTTATTTTATGATTTATGATATATCAGTATCCAGGGTAACTTTTCCAACAAAGATCTGACTCTCTAAAGTGTAACAGTGAAATCTGCAATAACAGTAGATATCAGTGTTCCTTTGTGTCTGTATAACCTTGAATTCAGTCAAAGCTTTTATAAAGTTTTGCGTCTGCCGTAAACCAGAACATTGGCCCGAATTTGAACATTTTGGATCCTTACGTTCCTTAATCCTTGTGTTCTTATTTTTCTTTCTTTATAAGCAAACCTAACTGGGGGGGTTCTTAGTAGAACAGTTTTTGGAAGCTAAGAACCTTTACCTACATAAAGGACCCTGATAAAATAAATCAGCCAGTGTGTTTTGTGTGTGTGTGTGTGTGTGTGTGTGTGTGTGTGTGTGTGTGTGTGTGTGTTAGAACAATATGGGTAAAAAGTTACCATTCCTGGTGGGAAAAGCCAACAGATAAGCAAAAGGTGCATCGTGACCCATGAACTGATCTGTTTTAAGGACATTGATTATGCGGCCTATTTCCCAAAGAATATATATCCAGAATTACTGACTACTCTGTGATGCACGGTCTGATATTTGTGGGAACACTTTCTTGAGTGTTATGCGTCTTTTCCAACAAGCTACCACCTGTCTGATCACTCCTCCACCTCCTCCTTGTCTGCTGTCTCTAGTGCTGAGCAAAAGGGAATGTCCTGCGCTGTTGTTCAGCGCTTCTGTGCCCGAGCAGAGGAACGTGCAGGTAGAACAAACACAGTGGTCTGCTGTACAAACAGAGGAGGACAGGAGCAAGTGATGAATGATGGGAGTGGTGCAGCCGGCAAACAAGCAAGTCGAGGGAAATCAGAGGAATTTGGCTTCTCTGAGAGAGTGAGAGAGATAGAGAGACACTAACAGGCTAAAATGAAAAAGATTCTAATCTATTCTTGTAAATATGTATGTACAAGGAAGATATGATTTGTGTAACTATTCAGTCTTCAGGGGAAAAACTGGCTCTGTTATGACTGTGCTGTTACAGAGCTATAAAAGCAGGAAAAGATTCATCAGCGCTCAGTGTGTAAAAAGATAAAAAAGCACAAGGTTTAAAAAACACAATTTTGCTGCTGATTTTCACTTACTTGAACCTGATGATAAACTTATTCTGCACGAATTACTGTTTATTTTCTTCCAAGTCAGCCAAGGAAAAAAAATAAAAGTTGTGCTGACATATTTCACTGACCATAACGGTTATGTGCGTGTGTGTATGTGTGTGTGAGAAATTGTGTGGATATTTCTCGCATATACATGTGTGTCTCTATCTATGCTCATGCTCATGCCCATGCTCGCATTGTGTTGCGCGAGCACAGTGACACAGTTTGGTTGCGGAGTCTTTGACAGGAGTGAATTAATTGGGCCCCCTTGGATCATTTGTCTTTATTGCAGAGGCTAATTGGAAAAGAAGCAGGTGTTAATGGAGAAAGCCGGGCGGCTGTAGACCGAATCTCAAACACTGCGCTTGTAATGGAGCTCTCTGAGTGAACTTAACCATGTTTTAATTAGATTTCGCTCCCAAACGAAACCACACGTTTCTCCTCTCCACCCTCTTAGGTGAAGTGAATAGCCTAGAGAAAGACACGAAAAGAGAGTGAGTTGAGATGGGGGGGGCTAGAGCCGAGAGACAGAAGGAGAGAGAGAGAGAGAGAGAGAGTGACGAGGGCAGGCAAATTTACAAAACCATATTGTCTCTGTAATAGGGTTTCGTTTGGGCAATTGGGACTCCCCTCCTACACACATGCATATGCACAATGGAGGTGAAACTTGAGAGGCTCCCATGCTGTTTACAGTACATGGCCAAAGCATGAGTTGACACCATGCTCCAGAGTCCTTCTCACATGTGCAAATAATTTAAGTCTTGAGCCCCTTCAACACACTTTTGAACATGTTCACGGTGCATGTCCATCTGACGCTGGCACTCGGTTTGTTTATGAAGACTGGGCCGATAAGGCGGCACGTTGCTAGGAGCCAAATGGAATGGTGTCTGGATGTGGGAAATCCGGACGGGCCTGGCTAGCACGCTGGCCTCGTTAGCGCTCACCAACCTAGTTCATCGCTAAGTGATGTCAGCAAGTTTTAATGGAGGCCACATTTTACCAATTATGCCACGGAGGGATGTGAGTCGAAATGAGCGCAGGCCGTTTTGATGTGGTGTTTACTCGTTGAAGAGTTGTGTGTGTATGTTTGTGTGTGGTCTCTTTACCGCTTGGCCTCTTGCCACTGGCTAACCTTAAACCTTCAGGTATGTGTGTTACACACTGCAGAACGTACAGGAAAATGTAGAGTTTACTGCAAAAGATGCATCTGCTTGGTCTCGCAGACATAAACTTGGAACTTGCTTACGTTGTGTAAAAGAATACATCTGATCCACAATTCAGTCACGAAGAGCATCACCCTGCTTGTCAAACAAACGGGTTTTAAAATAAACTGAGTGCATGCAAAGATCTGATTCGTTCCTATATAATGTTTCCTCTGCCCACATTCACCCAAAAATTTACATTTGTCTCGTCAGTGTTGGGGCACTTACAGTGCATGGGAGGGCTTTTTTTTCCCCTTCCTGTAGCATCTCCCCCTTCCTAATCCCTGTTCTAGTGTCCCTGGCTCTAACTGCCAGTGGGTGTGGAGTGGATCTATAAAGCAGCAGGACTGAGTTCTCTCATTACTGTCACTGCCGGCTTTATGGGGCCTCAAACTGCAGCCGCTGCCAAAGGCATATAAACTCAGAGCTAGCAGCTCCAACGTCAGCCTCATAGGACTTAGGATGCAAATAAAACAAACAAACAAGCAAACAATACTGCGCTCGCCCAGTCCAAAAGTATATCTGAAGGTGATTCGACACATCACATTTTCCATTTCACAATGCCCTTTGAGAGATTATAATAGCCTTGCAGGATTTTCTTGTACGTAGTTGGTTACCAAGTATTGGCTTCCGTGTTGATAAACATTTTGAAATTAATATGTTCTTTCTGGCTGTGGAAGCAGCAAAAAAAAAATCAATGGGGCTCCTTTTGCCTCGAGTACTATCCCATGCATGTGTGCCCTTAATGAAAAACGTCAAAACAAATTACAAATGCACTGAGCTCTCACCGTAGCCTCGTACCTTTCAGGGTGTCATCCCTGGGGCATGAGAAGTGTGTGTGAACAGAGTGCCCTCGTGGACCTCTGACATAGGGTCCAGCAGGGTGTTCACACGCACACACACACATGCATATGCACATATAGACACACTGTCCCTGTGTCTGTGCAGTCAGAGGTTGGGAGGTAGTAGGTGAGCCTCAGGCAGCTTTAGCAGCATTACAGAGGGCCTTGCGCTAATGGTTGCCATGTGCTGCTTTCTAGACGTTTAAGGGGCCGCTAGATGCTACCTCCTTACTACACATCCAAAAACATTAGCACGTAATACCTTAATGCCTTTTGTGTCTGCTCAGGGTTCAGTGGAAGAAAGATATAAAACGAGGTAAACAGGCAGGAGGCATACATGTTTGTTCAGGCTGTGCAGGAAAAGGGCTTTATTGTTTCGCAGTCCTGTCTTTCTCATCCCCTTAACCATCTGCTTTCACCCACTATCCCTGTGTCTTTTTCTTCCTAACCCCCCCCCCCCCCCACTTGGATGGTAGAGTGAAGAGAAAACGGCAAATGAGATTTTAACACGAACAGGACTCGTGTAGTTCATATTTAGTTTGGATAGCATTTTAAACCCTGATCCATTTTATCCAAGAGGCAGCTTTGGTCCAACTCTGATAATTGAGAGAATGATGCATACTCTTAAAAAAAAAGGAAGAAGGAAAGAAAAAAGTTACTGCATGCTATTGACGCGCCATCCAGGAACAAGCTATGACCTCATGCGTTTCAGAACATTAATGCGTATGAGCAAAGGTATTCTTCTTTTTTGGGTGCAGAAGTCGCAAACGACAGTTCAGGGAGACCATTACAAAATAAAACGAACTGGGGAGTTTTAGGAGTTCCTCAAAGATCCAGCGTAGGTCCATTTTAGGTTATGTTCTTTGCATTGGAAACACAACAGTGCCCAGGATCTGAAACCAAACTGATTAAAAAAGTGCAATTAGTTAAATTTACCCTTTACCTTTACTTTCCACACACACACACACACACGCACCATGTACAGTACATTAGAAGAGAGCTTTCTCTGTATTGATGAGAATCAGCAAGAACAACGCATTATTATAAGGCAGAGAGACGTAGTGGAAAAAAAGTATAATACAGGTGTTTACATAGAGAGTTATTAAAGAAAGTACAGCACCAAACTATTCACCCTCAGATGCAATCAGTGGAAAGAAAGTGGTCTCTCACGGAAAAGCAGACAAGATCTTTTGCTCCATTTTCTAACCTCTTTCGCATTTGCCAAATCACCAGGGTTTTACATGTAAACATAAAAAGATACATTACACTGGCGGAAGTCTGATCTATTATTTTTTTATTGCTGTATGTAACAATGCAGGCAATGTATATTTGATATAGCTTCTAATATTCTATCTTTTAATTAATTACATTGAATAAAAGATGCTATTGTTTGCTATATTCAATTACATTTTCATAAACATGCTATTGTGTATGTGACTGTATTAAGAATTAACAAGCAATTGATAATCAATTGTTTTCACCTCCAAACATTTCCACCTCCTTCAATTCACTATTAGTGAGTAGTTGTAGCTAGAATCAAAAGGATTTCTTGCATATTCAATTTGTGACAAAACACCTACAGCCAAATGCATAAGTGGCTCTAGCCACAGCTTTATTGTCTTCACTAGTAAAGTAAAATATATTTTTTTTATTTGAGATATTAATGCTACTGTTAAAACAGCTCCTTAAACATGTCATGCGAGGTGTGCTTGTGCTGGTTGATTAGTAATTTGCCAAGTAACAATAGACTGCAGATTACTTAGCACTTAAGTGCAATTACCCAAGACCAATAGAAGTCAATAAAAATGGGCCAAAAGGCCAGAGTTATAGTCAATAACTGGCTTTTATGCTTTAGCATGGTGTAAGGGTTTAAACATGTTCTGTGATTTGCATACGGACAAAACAATTGAAGGGAAATATTGAGTCTAGGTTGGTTTTGTATTAAAGATGGGGGGGGGGGAATCAATTCAGTTATGAATTGTGATTTGTTTATGTGGCCAAGAGATGTATCGAAGGTATTGAAGTATTGAAGGTTTGACTCTAAAATACATTTTTTTAAAAAGATTTTTAATTTATATTCAGTATCATTTAAAAGTTTGAACATACCAGTTAGAAGTTTGGATTTATTATCTACATTCTAGAACAACACTAGAGATTTCAAAACTACAATTGTAACACATATGGAATTAGGTAATTAAGTAACAACAACAACAACGGTCAGCTGTTTTTTTTTTTAGAAACGAAGAATAGCTATTCTGGAATAGTTCTTGCAAGAACAGTATTGTCAAGTGCATTTGCAAAACCCAGCAATCACCATGATGAAACTGTCTCTCATGAAGACCTTCCCAGGAAAACAAGACCAAAACCTACCTCTGCTGCAGAGAAGAAGATCATTTAGAGTTACAAGGCCTCAGAAATCACCAATTAACAGCACCTCAGGTCGTTACAGAGGTGTACAGAGCAGAAATAGCAGACACATCCCATTATCAACTGTTCTAAGGAGATTATCGCATATTTTGAATGCCTTAAGTATTATTTTACAATGTAGAAAAAATACAAAAGTAGGAAAGGCCATGGAATTAGAAGCCTTGTCCAAACTTTTGACTGGTAGCATATGTTTACATTTAAAGTGGGAAAATTGTGCCATTTCTCTATAACCATACAGGTAACAGTGTTATGCTGAAGTTGAGTACTATGGTATTATGACTAACAGGAACATTATACTGATTATATATATTATACTGCGTTTCCAAATATACTGATTTAGAAACGCAGTGGAAAAAGCTAAACTTTTTGCTATCAGCCAACAATGACAATGTTGGCTGCTAGCAAAAGGTTTCGCTTTTCCTCTGTGTTGTGAGTGAGTTTGAACAAGATTCTTAGCAGTTCAGATAAAGTCAAGGTATAAAGCTTTATAGGTATGCCTCAACATTTTAACTCATTATACATTTAATCCATCATACATCAATCAAAGTTTTAGATTTTTTCCAGAATTGGAAGCAATTCTAATATGGAATTGGGATATTATTATTATTGTTATTATTACTTTATTACAAACTCATGGTCCAACATATTCAAATAACATCATTAAACTTAAGATTCCCAGGCACAATAAAAAAAATAATAAATAAACTCGTTGTGTCTGAACATATTTTAAAAGAGGCATTTATGATCTTACAGAACTGTAATACAAATCAAATCATTTGGGTATCACGATAATATTGTATATGTTGGTCCCTAGTGATTTCCATTGCTAGTGTAGAAATACCCTTGCAAGCATTTGCAAGGGTATTTCTTGCAAATGCTCAATTTCCCTCTGGGATTAAGCAATTTCCCCACAGGATTAATAAAGTTCTTCTTTCTTTTCTTTGAAGACTAACCAAGTAATTGTAACCCTACAGGTAAAGTGCTAATGCACATGTGACAAATAAAGGTTGAATTTAATTGAGAATTCTTTGTTATTAAATGTTTATTATGAAATTATGAAATTATCATAATCTAATTTATTCTAATCTAATAAGTATATGATGTAATTGGATCTAAACGGCTAATTGGAAATAATCTAATTGGATAAGGAGAAATTCAAATTTAAATAATTATAATTCAAATCTAATAATTCTGCTTTCTAATTATTATTACTCTATAATACTGCTTTCATTTGGGTTACAATTAATACTTGTCTTTATTGAGTCTTGTCTCTATAGCTTTAATAGTTTTATCCTCTATGTAAGCCTGCCTTCAATAAAGTGCTAGCTTGAGTCCTATTACGGTATAAGTCTGAGTAGTTAATAACTTTCACACTGAAATGGGGGTGTCCTTGATAAATCGCTATTCTACATCATGTTAGTCGGTATGTGGAAATAATGATTAAACTGTAATAAAACACAGTGCTCAGAGGTACTATGTAGATCAAACATATCTGAGAAAATGATAAAAGCAATCACGTTTATTTATTAAACAAAATTCTTTGATAATGACAGGAAATTGTTAACTGTTCAGCAAAGTCCACTCAGCAAACTGAAATAGTCGGCCATGTTTCCCCAGCCTTGTACACGGAGCATGTGTAGTTGGAACCTTACTCAGTGCTGTACACACTACACTCAGAGAGAGAGATTACTGCCATGGAGAGTTAAGTCCAATGGATTCCAGGATAAAGATTTCTTTCAAGCAACAGCATGGCCTTATAGCCATAGTCAGCGTGAAAATCAAATCAAATCGATCCTGTACAAAGACACAGACGGACTTGTTTTGCACTCAGAGCGAGACGTGCACTCATGTGAGCTGTGGGGGCTGTCTGGAGCTAAGCTATCAAAGTCTGTCAAAGACTCCATTTTAGACCAGGAGAGTAATGTGCGAATTTCTTGCAAATGGCCTTTTGTAACAATTAACAGGTCTTAATTACGGCTGAATGGGGAGCTGAGTGGCTAATCTTGGCTTCCAGGCCTTCAAAAGGCTCGTCAGCTATCTGATTATACATTGATCTATACACTCCGGCTATGTCCGTAATTTAGCACACACATACCGAGAGAAGGTCTCGATTTGTTTTGTTGTTTTCCCAGCTCCAAGAGCTGCCAATTAAACCCCAGTCATCAAGTTCATTTTGCAGTTACCGTAATTAAGACTCTAATTAGTAAACCTGAAAACACAGATGATGAACACAGAGAATTGGTTCCGATTATGTTTCTCAAGCTTTTCTGCCAGGGGCCCTCAATCCTGGACCAGCATCAGCGCAGCATACCGATGCTTAAAATAGAGCAAGATACTTTTATTTAGTATCACTAAGGCGGCACAGCATCCATTTTTTTTTCTTGCAATGGTCCAAAACATGAGGCAGAAGCAACAGAATGTCTGAGAGCTCTCTGCCAAATTCCCAAGTTAAGAAATAGCACAAGAGGCTATTATTTTTGGAATGGTAGAGAATGATGTCATTACTCTAGTCCTGGTTAGCATGCTCTTGTAGTCAGCTGTGTGTAATATGTTATAACTGCATTTAATCAGTTATTATTTATACTAATGTTATGGTGTTAAGGGGTTGTTTTTAACAAATTTGGGCTTTTTGATTTCAGTCCTACATATGCATCTTATCTGGTCACAGTAAAGCACTATAAAAAAAAAGAATAAAATAAATAATGAAGTACTATCAAAATGATTTGAATCAGGACTAAGAATAAGAGCTAGATATGCACACCTGCAAAATCACATACTATAGTAGTCCTACTTTTCTCCAGCAATGCGCTTCAAAGCAATCTCCCCCCATCCCCACCTTTCCTTCATCCCTTGAAGGAAAATAAGCCTCTCTACGCAGCACGCAGCACATACGGACAGAGAGGGTCGAGATCGATACCAAAGGTCACTCCTCTAAAAAGGCCAGTGGCTCCACAAGTATGAAATGTCACTGGTGAAATATGTGCTGTGATTCTGGGCTGGACAGATCAACTGCCTGGCTGTACAACTCGTTCTCTTGCTTCGTGTTCAGAATTAAGGTGGATGGAGTTTTAATTGAGAAACACACAGGCTTTATTTTTTTTTATTTTTTCGTAATCAGGCGAGCTCAGGAGAGAAGGTGAAATAATGAGAGACTTTGTTATCGGGGGGGGTGACTTGTTCTGCCACAGCATGAAGTGACTGATGATAAGGTTCCACTCATTCCCAGTTGTTGGCAATCTGTTGGCAATAAGAGGCATCTCAAAATTTAGGGCTATGCTTCTGTAACGAGGTGTGTTTCTGTGTGTGTCTGTGTGTGTGTGTGTGTGCGGGTGGGTGAGTGAGTGAGAGAGAGAGAGAGAGAGAGAAATACAGGACCAATATATTTTTTGTGTGTGTAAAGTGTGCAGGCTCCAGGCCCCTGCAACGCCTACGCGTGTTAAGAGCGGGTCTTGACTACACGCGGATGTGTGTGTGAGTCAAAGGTAAAGGCAGGCAGAGCGAGGCCGCCTGTTGCGGGTGGCTTTTGATGGAACCAGGCAGCTGGGTGTGTGAAGGAGCAGGGCAAAGCAGAGGCGGCCTGGCTCACCGCTGGCCTCTATTCACTGGCTCTCGTTAAAAGTCCTCACCCGCTGCTTCCAATCAGACGCTCTTTGTAGCTCTCGCTCTGTGCCAACGCACCAGGCCCATGGTTTCTCAGCGCTGGCACATCTGTCTCTGAGTGAGAGAGAGAGAGAGAGAGAGTGAGAGAGAGAGAGAGGGAAAGTAGGTCGGTACTGGAAAGAAAGGGGAAAGCAACACTTATAGCCAGAAAACACATCTGATAATGTGATGTCATCTTAAACAAAAACGTTGCCTCTTTAGTAATTAATTTTAAGTCGTCCCAAGGTGCCTCTGAACCATCTGTAGTGTTTTGTTCCTGGCTAACGTGGGCTGCAAAGCTAACTAGCTTCTAACACAAGGCTGAATCCCCAATCTATCTCTAACCCCTGATCAAGGGCACTGCTTGGTCTGTGGAGCAAGGGATTTTACGCCGTAGAGCACTAGCTTTCCATTTTAGTCTCCTAAATTTCTCAGGACTATCCACCACCTCCATGGTTTCTTGTCCTCACCTTTTGACTACGTAGTACCAGTAAGAATTTTAAACTCCTTTCACCCCTCTTAACTGAAATGTCACTATATGTCACTAAATGTCACCCGGTGGTGTTAAATGGCATTGCAGAACTGCTGTAGAAAAGCAACATCACATGGGAGGTAGTGCTGTTAGAGGCAAACCATTAAGAAATCCATAGAGGCCGTTGTACAAAGACACATCTATTTCTGAATCATAAACTTGAGACAGAACGGATCTAAATATTGGTACAATATTTCCCTTCTCTCATACGTGAGGCTCCTGTTGGAATGAGTTGAACAATCCAACACACGAGGAAACACTTTACAACCTGGACAGGACGCGTACAGATGTCATTAGGGAGGTTGTTCATGTGCCGATCTGCGCTCTTCTGTAATAAGCTGACACTCTTGAGAGTGTCAGACTTATGTTGTGCAACTCTTGAGACATCTGAGCTGGAGGACTGATTTAATCTCGCTGCATATTTTTAGTAGACAATCCTGTCAAAACAAAACCCTGAATTTGTCGAACCCTGCTATCTCCGGATGGGCCTCGTCCTGGTGTCTCAAGCACCAACTTGAATGCATCACAAATTAGCGTGCCATCTGTGACCGTTTGGTGTCCCATTGACCCAGTCTTTCAATCGCACGTCCAGGTGCGCCGATCACTGCCCTGTCTCCTTTAAAGATTCACGTCTGAGAGAGCTGGATCCGAGCTCAGGTTAGCTTTCTGTAACCCAAGCCTCTCCTCATCCAGCAAGAGGGGGAGAACTGAATTAGTATGTACTTGCGCTGGACGCAAAGGGTATTGTCAAAAAGCGGTGTCCTGTGTCTCGATCCCATTACAAAGGTAAATAAGGAGAGGACAAAACTGTAATCCAAGCATTCCTGCTTCAGCTCTCACTGATGTCATGTCCGTCCCTCTCCATTCAGGCCTTTATTGGATGTAATTATGTGATTAGTTAGGCTTTTATAACTTGCACTGAGGCCAGTGTGGTAGTAAAGGAAGATCATGTGTGTCACTGAAGAAGTTTCACCTGTACCTCAGGGTCATGAGATACGCTCGTACATCAGCATTAGGTAAGAGTGTTTATTAGGTTTCATATAAGTATATGGCACGGTGAGAATAAGGAAATATAGTTACAGCAGTACAGTGAGAACATGTAAAATAATAATGTGGATTTTGATTGGAACAGATTAGACCTCAATGTGTTGTCTGGATGCTGAGAACCAAAGTAGCAGCAGCAACTCAAGTTGTCATTTAATAAAAATGCAACTCCGTTACATAGAAATCGATAAATAAGCTGCATTCGTAAAATTGGGCAACATTAAAGAATGCGTTGTAAATCTCTTGACTTGGAAATTCGTCTGTCTTCCCCACCAAACAGGTCCACTCTGACCTAATTAAACGATGCTGGATAACAGTCAAGTCATAAGCACAGCTAGCCTGGGCTTTTACAAAAGCTCAACTTAAACTTAAAGAGATTAGACAACTTTTGCAAGATATTAGCTGTTCAAAAATGAGAAAAATGTCCGTAAGCCTCTTGAGCGCGAGAGACGAGCGAACAGACGTTCTTTTGTTCCCTGCGGCCGGGGTCCTGGCTCTTCAGCACCGTGTGCGGGACTGGCCTACACGCCTGATCCCTGGCCCTGTAAACCCAATCAGCTTCAGGAATTAGAGAGGGATTAAACTCCTACCTACTAGTGCAGCACTTGAAAAAATATGAGGAGGGAAGAGAAGATGGGGAGGGGGAGGTAAAAAAAAAATGCACGGCCCACCCAGGAGGTCAAGAGAGGAGGAAAGTGGGAAAAGTTAAGGAGCACGGGGAAGAAAAGGGTAGGATTGGTCAAGTAGACACGAGGTAAAAAAGGGTCATCCCTTTTTTTTCCCGATTTCTGCATCTCTTCATACATCAATGCGTGCACTTTTATTTGATGCATTTTTATCTTCCTCGGTAAACTCAAAGAGCGCATTCTCATTCTGCTGTTTCATAGTTCAATCCTCTCTCTCTTTCTCAATTTCTCTTGTCCCTCACTCCATGGTGGGCGGGCTAAAGGAGATAAAGACACACAGATCCTTTGGTGTGTGACGAGGCCTGGCCCCTGTCATCACAAACCCCTTGTTGTGCCTGTGAAATCGTCCCTCTGCCCCCGCAGAGCGAGGGAGAGAGAGAGGGGGAGAGAGAGAGAGAGATAGAATCGAGGTGGTCAGACAGAGCCATGTGAGGAGTGTCATATGGAACAGCTTTAGTCCCCAACCCTTGTATCATCCTATCAAAAGAATGCTGGCTGCATCTGGAGAGCAAAGCTGCCTCATGTGTGCAGGCACGGGCAGGGTGGAGGGGACACAGTGACTCTGCCAGCCTCCCACACAAATGCACACACACACCATGATTTGCCACTATTGCAACTTGTCAACTCCTGTTCCTTTACACTCCTTAGTCTTGCCTTGACCTTTGGCCTCAGTATCTAGAAGACAGTAGCAGTGAAGATATTTTTTTTACTTGAACAGGGAAATACCAAGAAAACTCCCTCACACACACTGAGCTCTCTCTCTCTCTCTCTCTCTCTCTCTGTCTCTCTCTCTCTCTCTCTTTCTCTTTCATACACACACACACACACACACACACACCTTTTTTCTCCCAGATCGGAGCACTGTGCTTGACTCTCTCTCTCCGCTTGACCTCTGGAGAGTGTCCTTTCCCCCTTACACCATCGTTCTCCAGCACTCATCCTATCTCTGACACTGACATTCTTTCACTTTAGCAGCGTTGACTGGTCAGATAGGCCTTCCTCAGTAGCATAGCGCCTATCTCAGAATGCGTGTGTGTGTGTGTGTGTGTGTGTGAGAGAGAGAGAGAGAGAGAGAGAGAGAGAGAAAGAGCGATTATTAGAGAACCTAGCGCAGTTAATTGCTGACGGGAGTTCATGTGAACTGGACAGATTTTAGATCAGGACACTCTAAGACCATGTCTTCTTTTGGTAAGTTTTTTTTTTCTTTTCTTTAAAATTAAGCTGGATTTAATTGAATATGTCCAAATGTGCCGATTTTGCATGAGGAATCGTCGTGCTAAACTATGTAGCCTTGACGTTAGCCGCGCAAGTCTCTTCAAGCATACCGTCGCATCATCTTCATCGATGCCAGAGTGATCATTTCACTCGGATTCTCGGAGGTCTTTCATTTTGTTGTCAGCAAGGCAAACCAGAAGAAGATTACTGTGCTATTATCACCAGACTGATTACATGTGATTTACAGTCCTGAGTCATGAACAGCTTCTCCTCCTCCTGACAGCAAAACAAATGTTAGACAGGGAGGCCAACATCATTTTATTTCTCCCCTGTTCTCCCACGCTTTTCTTTTTTTT
>JAOVVB010000036.1:5889193-5903874 GCA_028570985.1 Heterobranchus longifilis
TTTTTTTCCCTCCCTTCTCGCTATTCCTCTCCCTGTTCTTATGGCTCTCCCACACCTTTGTTGGTTTTATCTACGTTGGTGGCTGTTTGATGCCTGTGCTTCAGAGAGCCATCCATATTCCGTCCACAGGGCTGTCAGCTCTGAGCGGAGGTGCTCATTCTTCATTCTCTCGTTATGTCTGTCCTCCTCTCCGTCTGTCCTGTCAGGAGGCTTGGTCACCTTTAACCCTGGTCCCCGCTCTTTAATTTCTCCCGCTTTCTCTACAGCCCAAGGCTGCAAAGAGGCACATTTACAAAGAACTGCTCTGACCCAGGACACTATGATCGTGATATGAAATTAAAGCTTCTCTTTTAGAAACTTACACATCCAGATGGGCAGCACAAAACAAGAGCTAAATAGATTTAAAAAATATTATATACATATAATAAATAATGAATAAAAAAGGGTGCCGTTAGTATGTTTCCCCTCTGCCTCCTTCCTGTCCTTGTACCTTGATTCCCAGTTAATATAGAGACTGATGAGCTCAATTTGGTGCCGGTTCTCCCAATGCAAAGATGATTAATAGCTCTGTGAGGTAGCATCAGCCGAGTTATCCTCGTTCAACTCTTACCAGCCAGCGCCCCACAAACCCCCTCCCATGCACGCAACCGATAACCAAGGCTTATTCATTTCCAGACGAAATGGAGGGAGCCCGAGCAGGACTCTGACACCTCCGCACATTCTCTCTTTCTCCATCTCTCGACTCTTGCTATCTTGCCCATTACATCCCCCACTCCACCCCACCTCAACTCCCTCATCTTCCACTTGCTTATTAAGTGTCTTTCCCATTTGTTATGCAAATGGGGCGACAGAGGGGACGACATCATCTGGAAAGTGCGATAAATATTTGATCAGGCATAATGGAAGTTGTCGAGGATGTCTAATTGTGCCACACGTTATCTGGAGGGAAGTCAGACCCGGCCTTTGATCTCGTTCGCTCTCTTTTTTTTCATCTGCCTTCATCATCTCCCACTGTCAAATTCATTTTCTCTCCCACTCTCTTTCCCATGTCCTGCCCTCATATCGTCCCTCTATTTCCAGCAACTCCTTCTGATCTATGGGCAGAGCGTAGCTGAATGTCCCTCTTAATGTCACACCAGAGAGAGAAAGAGAGAGAGAGAGAGACATTGTGTCATTGAAATCACCCCCTTCCTGTTCCCATACTACTCTTTGATAGGCCACTACTTCTTTCCTTTCTGTTGCACATTGCATCCTTTGTGGCGCTGTTTTTTCCTGTTTTAGGAAATGCTGGGCCACTTAGAGGTTACTCTACGTCTCTGATCTCGTGTGTGTGTGTGTGTTTTTTTTTTACTGTGCTGAGAGATAATAATATCGGCTAAAACACTATTCTAACCATGCACATAACGTACAACGTGCATAGACATTAATTGAACATAAATCCCTCTCTTTAGCACTTGTTAATGCAAGTAGATGGCAGAACGATATGGGTTGGCATACAGATGGGTTTGACCTTTTTTTTTCACATATAGTGATTTAAAACATATAGTGATTTGAACTAATTTTATTTATTTCCAATATAAATAAAAAAAACCTGCAGTGTATTTGCTAAACCTTATACATGATCAACACATCAAACTTTCAATTCACTGCAATGTAGGTCACATTGTGCACTAAAGTAATGTAGCCATGTCGACTTCTGTGTTAACTGTTATAACGCCAAGGCTTGAAAGTCATGTGGTGCATCAGTGAAGTTCTATCGATCTCATTTAATGACTACGGTGGAAATGTGAGAGTTGTTGTTGCAGAATGTGACCAGTATGTTTACTCTCCTGATATACGTCATGTGCTTGTGGTAGAGTGATATTCATAAGTGAACCTTTTTTTCCTTAGTTCATTAATTCATTAGTATAACACTTTATATGACATGCCTAGCGTATATATCCAAAACATTCTTTGCTGAAATAGTGCTGATGATTGGTGCTGCACAGTGCGGTGATGGTAAGCTGTTGTTTGTTTGTCCTCTGAAATGTTTTGACAAGGTTCTATTTGTGCACCCGCCTCATCCGGCCCTCTCGTCCATGATCCAAGCTGCTCATCTGCACCACCATCCACATCTTCGGCTCTCAGATCTATTACGGAGACAAAACAACTTAATTATGGGAAGCTGATAAGCAAATAATAATCTCTGTTCAAATCAAACAATTGGAGTCTCTTCAAAGACACCAAAGAAACAGAGGGTTGTACACACACACACCCTCGACACACACCCACAAACATGAACAAAAAGAGAACGAGAGAAGTAGAGAAGGCAGTAGTTGTCCTGCCTGAAAAGACCGGAGGATTTGCATGAAGCATAGTCGGTGATTCTGTGATAGATGACCATCATTTTCTTAATCGAGAACTGCTCATGCTTTGTGTATACTTATCTTTATGCTTTTTTTTAACAATTCTTTTTTTAGGATTGAGCGTTACAAGCTCGGTGTGTGTGTTTACGTTACGGATTCGGGCTCGGACCTGATCTTGAGCACGGTACTGTGAACTTGGGCGTGACTTGAGTCGAATAGACTTTTAAGAACGCTACATTATCATTGCTTCTGTGAACTGCAAAGTCAAATCTCATCCGATACGGACTACACAGCTATAACAGATAAAGTAGGAAGGCATGCACGTCACTCTTGCTATTTTTTTTATATATATCAATAACATTAGGCATAGCACAAAGGTCGACTTGCTTATGTTCTTCTTCTTTTTGAGTTTATTGGCAGCTCCCAAACCGACTAAGTGCATACTGTCACCTGCTGTTTTGGAGAGTGTAAATGTGCAAGTGTCCTTGGCCATGAAGCAATATTACTAATGTGAAAGCTGGCCACCAGGTGAAAGGGGAGGCGGGACGAGGGAATCAACGGTACCTAGTGTGAAAGCAGTAGCTCTTCTAGGGTCTATGAAACAATCTTTATTTTTTGGTTATTGTCTATAGGATTTTTGAGTTTTCTGCTTTATGTTCTTAACACCATTCTTTAATTTGCCCGTAGATGTAAACCATTTTTATTTGTCTTTGACTACTTAATTTAAAAGAGTTGTTTGATAAATCGTGTGTTACACACAAGTAATTGCAGTGAGCATTCGCGTGCCTGCTATCTTATTTCTCCTTCTTTCCTTCAATATGGCTATGAGGTTCAAGAGAACCTGGGTGGACTACCCCTTTGGGACCAGTAGGGTATTTAATCAGGTTGTGTCCAAACTGAGGCAAATCAGACATCACGAAATGTCACAGGAGTACCAGAGGGAGAGAGAGAGAGCTTGTGACTGGCTGAATCATGACTAATAGTTCAGCTCAGCATCCCAAGAGAGCAACGGCGTGTTGTTTGAGATGTCACACGGTGAACGGAGACACAGATAACAGAGACAAAAGAGGGGCTCAGCTCACATTACCGAGGGGACCACCTCCGTTTAAAGAGCGCCATTTGTTCCCCACATCGACCCGGCGACCTCCCTAATTGCTTGCCAATTATGTGGAATTCGACGCAATTCGCCGGCGCTTTTAAACGGGAAAATTGCCTGCCTCTAACCCAACAACCCCTCCTCCTTCTTTAGGCTACTCATCTCTTGAAGGTTAAAAAGACATTATTTATGTCAGGAAGTGAGAAGCTGACACAACAAGAGTCCATGAATCTAATAAAATCACTTTCGGTCTAGTCTATGAATGTTAATTAAGTGTAGTTGGGTCATTAAGCATTAAAGACAGCAGAGTATACAGTAGGTCTGTGTGACCTCCTATTTATATCATTTAATATCAGATTCAAAATATACAGCATTTCCTTAAATATTAAAATATATAAAGCAATTTTTATCAGAGAAGTAATATGGTTTATTTGTAAGATGTCATAATGTTTTTTTCATAAAATCAGACTGATTAAAATATGAAATATGTTAAGAACGTCTTAAGAAAAGTCTAAAGGAAGCACATTAGTCATACAGTAAGTGATTCACATTATTAGGCCAACATTATCTCTAATATAGGGTTGGATTAATGAAGTAATGCTTTTAAAATCAAATAAACAGTACATCATCCTATTTATCTTGGACATAGCCATTACGCAAGCCTTTAGATAGTCTATAAACCCCTGGAGAGAGCTAAAGCAGAGCGTTCATGTAGTTCAGTAGGGAGCTACTTACTCTATACTCGCCCTCATGAACATAAACTTTGGCCATTCAAGATTGTTAAAGATTGCAGGAAAGAATAGTGCATCTAGTTTTTTTTTAGAATGTATTAGCCGCATTTCAGTCAAATATTATATTTTTCACTTCGCAGCGGATTTTTAAAAATGATTGTAGTTGCGGCACAACGACTTTTCTGAGTTTTTCTGTCTTCTCAGACCTTTTCTGATCAGAGCATGTCAAGGTGGCACCACGCAGTCTCAGGCGGCTGACAGCACGGGTGGCCCGTCAGGCTGGAGAAGCGGGCCCGAGTCCCTTTCCCAGAATTCTTGGGGCCAGACTCATTGTTTGTCAGGAGGGTATCGGGCATTGTGTAGCAGCTGATTGTTGCTCGGCCTGGTTCTCAGGTCTGTTGTGCTGGAGAGCTGGCTGCATTGTTCTCAAACGCACTTGTCACCATTCACTCTGCCGGAGCATCTGTTTCCCTGCTTCCTTCCCCCTGTAGAACAACATGGCTTCCTTTGCACAGAACTACTAATGCCAAGAGTTTTGCCCAGCTTGGTACTCAGCAGGGAAATTTCGAAAAAGTATTGATAGATTTATTGATTTATTTATTTTTTGTCATTGTTGTTTTTGAAAGAAAAATCTGAGTAGTAAAGAAAAAAAAAATCTCGATTACATTAAAAATTGTATTTGTATAGTTTGTAAATTATATACATATATATAAACAAAATAGCACTATATAAAGGATAAGCGAAGCGAAATACTTTTCAGCTCAGCATGTGTAGTAATCATGTAGGCCGTTGAGTCTGAGTAGAAGATCATACTGTACCACCATAGCGGGTTCTGACATGCAGCGAAACTATCCTGGATTAAATGACACTAGATTTGATGGTAAGTGGATTAGCTGAGCTTGAAACCGAACGAAATACAGACACTTAATAATCATTTAATCAAACATGGCGTTTGCTTAATATGGAAGTCTCTGGCGTTCTAGCCTTTTTCTTTCTCTATGTAAAATATTGACGGACTAAATGAATCAAATAAAGGGCGGAGGTGATGGCTGCAGTTCAGAAGACAAAAGCATATATGAGTATATATATCATGCTAGTTATACTAGATGTACTGGATTTTTAAAAAACCATAGACCATAGACAAATATTTACTCATATATGTTGGGGCTTACTAGGATAGTGTTAATTTAGGTAACTGCGTTTAGTCATGTATCCCATGACGAGTGCTAGTGCTACCACAAGAAACTTGTGTTGATAGCAGTTTTTGTGACAATGAACATGCACTGACAATATAATATGCTGTAAAGTTATTTTTGAAGTCGCTCCAGTTGCTTTATGGCTGCGTCTGCTTTACTGTGTTCTGGACTTCAGTCAGGTACGGTTGTGTTTCCAGCCTTCTGACGACTGAAACTTTCTCCCACACCATGGAGTCCCTGTTCCATTTTATTGTATCATTTATTAGCTTCACTGGCCTGCGGTGAAGGAAGAGTGTGATGAATAAAACAGCTTTCTCATCTCTCCTCTATAAGAGAGTAACAGTGTCTCCCTCCCCGTGACATTTCATGTAGCCGCCTTTCCATAGAGTGGTCACTTCTCCATAAATGTCATCCTCAGCTGGATTAGTGATTTATGAATGTCGGCTATAGGAGCGAGTGAGGCAGAGGTGTACAATATGTGGGACAGAGATAGGAGAGAGGAAGAAAGAGAAAAAAAGAGAGAGAGAGAGCGAGTGGAAGGATGAGTGTGACGAGAGAAAAGCTGGAAGAAAAAGGTTCCACCAAGAGTGAGCTCCTTTAGCTCGAGTCTGACTGCTCAATGAGCCAGAACAGCGTGATTAGCCAGGCCAGTGCTGCGGCCGGCTTATTGAGCGACCTCGCCTAATTCACTTGACCTGCTCGCCTGAGTCCACACACATAAAAAGGGCTTGCTGAGACAGACTCAATTAAGAAATGAGAAGACATCATGCTTTGGGTTTCCTTCACACATGCTGGCTGGAAATATAAAGCACTGCATTGTGCCAGGCACTGAATAAGTAATAAATATATACACATATCAAAATAATAATAAAAAAAGATGTGGTTTAATGCTTTATACCACAATTTACTGTTAAATGTTGGGTCAGAAAGTTTTTATTCATTAGCTCCAATAACGAGGAAAATCACCGGCTGGCGATGTCAGTGTGCTCATTCTACAGTATTACACGATCATTGCTATAGTAACAACCACACAGTGACTTTTATATGATTGATGCTTTACTAAAAAAAAGTAAAGCTTTCCTTTAGGATACATTTATTTAGCTTTTTTTTTTTGGAATTAGTCTCCAGTGACATCGGAGGTGTAGCTTTAACTTTGGGTTTCTTCAGTGTTTTATTATACGATCGTTCAGGTTAAACACTATGAAAAAGCTCCTTTGACTACAGGGTTAAGAATTATACAAACCATGTCATACTCCCTCAGATAGCTTGTATGGCCAGTCAGCATTTTTAAAACCTTGTTTGAGGGGGGAAAAAAAATCTTTAAGCAGCCAGAGGATTGTGAAAAGCAGCCATGTGCTAGTGCTCAGGTGATTCCAGTCCGCAGTCCATTCCTTCATTTATCTCCATTATTCCATTCTGTCTTTGTTTTTTTTTCCAAGTCTTTCTGTTTATCAACTCTTCCACATTGTACCTTCTCCTCCATCCTCTACCCCAATTTACTCTCTCTCTCTTTCTCCCGTTCTCTCTTTAACAACCCCCCTTAGATCGTGTCCCCGTGCGGCAGCAGGTCAGTGGCATGCTAACACTTTTGTCAGTGTGATTAATAGCATGGTGGATTGTCGTTAATTCACTAGCTAATGACTAAGACCGGGGCCAGTCGAGGAGTAATCGGGTGATGTATAGCCAGGGAGTGCTCCCTGTGCCAGAGGTGAAAATCATTTCCCCCACTCAGATACCGTTGCAGGCCAAACCAATGGCTTTTCCTTTTAATAAAAATGAATGAATTTTTTTTCCCTCCTCTCCTCTCCTCTCCTCTCCTCTCCTCTCCTTCCCCTGGGCTGCAATTCCCAGTAGGTCGCTAAATGAAGCTGTTTTAATACAGGAGCCGCTGTGACACCTCTTTTAACTCGGATGGGAACTGGCGCAATCTTTTACCGAGTTTCCCTTATATGAAAAAAATAATAATAAAATACCCACATGATTCTGATGTATGCTTGTATAATAGTGCTGAGGTAGTCGTCGTCTACTAGCTCTAGTCCATTTAGCGCCGTTAGCGAAGTGCTCGGTTAGACAAGTGTTCAGTTACAGTTCTGGGCAGCACTCATCCACCCCCTGATTTCTTTTCCACAGAGAGGGCTGTGTAAGCCTTGCAATTAAATACGAGCGGCGGCGTTTCCTCCGAGCGCATTTGGGAAGTGCAAACAAATTTGAATTCTTCTGGAGGGAGGCAGGAGAGTGGAGGAAAGGGAGAGGGGAAAGGTTGAATTTGTTCCTGAATAAGCTGTCACTGGTCCGGCTGTGTAAGGCTGCGCTCTCAGCCCGAGGGCAAAATGGTAATGTGCCCACTGAAACACAGGACCAGTAGAGGCCTGAGGAAATGAGCGAGAAGAGAGAGGCTGGAAAAGAAGGGCGAAGCCAAGTCAGATGGAGTAGTGATGAAGTGGACTGCTCACCTCAGTGAGTTTTCTTTACACAGCTAAACCGTGCTGAAAGTGGGGCAGCTGCACAGTTAAAATGCCTCGTGTGCATGTTGCATTTTATATTTAAATATGGTTTACTTCTTCCTGGAGTGGTCAGGATGGTTGATGAAAACGTTTTTTTTTTTTTCCACCCTTCACAGAGTTGTTTTTGATTAAACAGTGAGCTCTTTTATATATGCTTTAATCTTTCCTGATTCACATAAAAAATATATATATTTTTTAAATATGTAGCAACATTTCCCCAGTATGACTGAAAGAATTTGTGGTATTATTATTTTTTTAATAGCAAAGATTTACAAGCAATGCCACTCAAGGCCATGCTCTACTCCAGTAAGAGCAGCAGCACAGAGTGTGTGGAGCGTATGCTGTTCTGTCATTACCTAGGCTCAAGACTTCTGGCATTTATTAGCAAAACCAGCCTTCTGGTGCTCTCCCTCTCTCTCTCTCTCTCTCTCTCTGGATCTCCCCCCACTCTGCCCCCCTTCCCTGGGTGATGCTTGCAACTCAATTTGGCAAATGTAAGTTAGTATTGATTATTATTAATATTTATCATGTTTCTGAAAATGTCTTTTCCCAAGCGCTATTAATCTGTCGTGTTAATAAATGTCTGTGCAAGGTCTTGTGATACTCCCCAGGGAGAGCCGCAGACTAGAATGGCAATCAGGAGCCTGACAGGAGCAGCACATGCTCTCTCTCTCTCTCTCTCTCTCTCTCTCCCTCTCTCGTAGACACACATGTGTCGTCTCACTCCTGCAGGCCCTAATATGATTGTGGTACCTGTTTAGGGTTTGTGTTGAGACTCTTTAAGCCACCTAATTAAATGCAAAAGGTGTTACAAATCATGCCACGGATCACAGCTCCATGAATAGCGCTATCTTGCAGCTCAATTTTCTTTTTTTTCTCTCTCTTTTTTCTTCTATTACCGAAACTGAACCAATTTTCGTTCACCGCAATGCGAAAAGCAAACACAAAATAACAATAACAAAAAGTCTGAGAATTATTCACAGAACTAGTGATAGTGTGTTACCATCTGCAGTAAACAGATTAGATAGTTATGTACTCATTATTTTCTTCCCTTTTTCTCCCCCAATTATTTTCACCAGAGAAAATAAAGAGACAAAAAAAATCGGCTATTTATATGTCTGTAGCTGCTCAAATAATAAATGAAACAATAACCTAATAAAAGATTTAAGGTGTCAATTATTAACAGCTAAAAATATGGCTGTGGTGTTCACACATGCTTTTACTGGAAACTAATCAACCTCAGGGTGATGACAGTGAAGCAGGACATGGAAACGCCATCCTGTTGATTATTTCTCATTAACAGTGTTTTATTCCTTGCTTAATTCAGTATGCGCTTATAATACTTTATAATAGTACACAGTAATACATAGCATACATGATCTACTCTGGGTCATTAGTAAGCCGCCGGAATTTTCACTTTCAGTTCAAATGATGCTCGTTCAACTCTCCCAGTGCTGGCAGGCTGCAGTGCGCTGTGGGCTCGACAGCTCGGCCACGGTCCTTTAGCACTTATTGTGTATCGACTGTTCAAACAGCCGCAGTGGTCAAGGTCAATTCCTTTAGCACTTTCTTCAGCCAGTTTGTCTTCCTCCAGCAGACGAGGTGGAGAGAGGCTTCGAGTTTGCCCTGGCTCAGATGCTGCTGCACACACTGCACACATACACGCTCTGGGTGTGCGCGCCTCACAGGTTTCAGGATTAGCATCTAAAACACTGAGGGCATTTTGAATGCACATGCATGAGGAAACTCCCCTGGTTTCAATCTGCCCCATGGCTCTCACCTCACCGGAGAGGCAATATTGCTACTTTAAGTGTTACTTGGAAACAATCCCTGCTGCTTTTACAAGGGGAAAGAGTGCAGGTTTCTGGAACGCTTTTTCAGTAATCTAGCGAACTGTCCCTTGCGCCCCCTTTTCCGAACACGTTCTTGCGTCAATTCGAAATAACTGTGCCATGGAAAAGATCACACAATTTCATCCCTCCTCGTGCACACGTGTGCGCTCGTGTACATGTTCGATTTTTTTACTGGCACCTACATTTTTTTTCCCCTTCCTACATTGAAATAAAAGCAGTAGAGCTAAAGTTCAAGTCCAGATAAAATCATCAATTTTTTTGCTCTGATTAAAGCAGAACAGGTATTTAAAAAAAAAAAAAAAAGTTTCCCGTTGTGGCTCTAATGATGGCAGTAATTCTGTAAGTGGGACCACATTTCTGGATTATTAAGCGCGCGAGGAGAATAATAGACCACATGGTATGTTTGAATTACTTTGGTCAACCTGTGCTGCTACCAGAAATACCTATTTTTTTCCTGTCAGAGGCAGAGCTATATTTTCCTTTCTTTGGTCCAGCACACACTTCGTATTATAAAAGTTGCTCGGCGTTGACAACTCACCTTCAGAAGGAAGAGCAATTTGCTGAGCACTAGAGCAAAAAGAGCCCGAGGTTATGACTGGCCTATAACGTTTGACTATCGATCGCATCACTGACATTATGTGTGCAAAAAAAAAAAAAAAAAAACGTTATCATTTTAAATGCGAGCGTTTCTGCCGCAGTGCTGAGTCTGGAGAAACACGAGAGCTCTTGAGTTCAGGCTGTTTATTTGAGTGCAGGATCCCTTGTTCACATCTCATTTAGCGCAGGGTATCTACAAGCACAAAAGTGCATGGTTCAGTCAGAGAATAAACTACAGCTGGTGCACTGAAGCCTTATTCTGACCGCTCGGAAAGCCATTATTGTCAGTTTAAATGAATGCACTGGTACTTATAATTCCCTTTCCTCTAGTATTAACACGTCACTGAAAGTGCCAGCGTGTGTAATGGAATCTAAGTTTTCTTTTTTTTTTTTTTTTAAATCTGTTACTTTGACATGCTGCTTGAACTCTTCCCACGGAGAGCTGTTAAAGCTCAGAACTTCAGGAAGAGCGGAGGAGCTCCCTGCGTGTGTGTTTGCATGTGCGTACATGCGTGTCAGTATCTCTCCAGACAACGTCAAAGGGCGCCGCTTGAAAAGCGTCACTTTTAACGATTTATCAAATAAATCTGATGCCTTCATGTGGCGGGGTCGGGCTGCACGGTAGTTTCCGTTGGAATAACAAAACCGAACAAGCGCCTCATTGTGACCAGAGCTCGGAGGAGTGCAGGACCCCCAAGGTGTGAATTAATGATGGCGGCCTGGTGTAATCAGGATAAATAGTTCAGTATGAGGAGGGAGAGAAAACCTAAAGAGGCACAGAGGAAGGCACTATCTGTCTCTCACTTCTCTCATCCAAGTACCTCCAGGAGACAGTGCTAACACTGCAAGTCTGCGTAAAACCCCTGCCAAAGCATTTCAAAATGTCAGCTTTGTGCTCCGTCGCACACGTTCCTCGAAAATTCTTTTTTCCCCTTCCTTTTATTATTTTTTTGCTTGCTCGAGTATGTTTGAATTCTTCCTGTCACAGAGAATGGATTTGAGTTTTCATTCCATGTTCATGACTCTTCTCCGTGTTGCGGTGTGAAATCCTATGAATATGCAGACCTCAGAAACATGTTCTTAATACTCAGGCATAAGAGCTTGTAAATCGCATTAGGGTTTTAAGTCGCACAGCTCTGGGTGGTTGCTCCATCTCGCACAAATGATGGCTTGTGCGTTACGCTCGGGCCCTTCGGATACATATGCAATTTTACATCGCTCACTTTTAGTGTGTATTTCTGCAGCCCTCTTTAACTAGGGGATTTAATAGATTTTCCAACCCTGTCTTTGCTTGTTGAAAATTGTACGTGATGGGTCAGATGCCAAAGGAAGGCAAGGGGAAGGAGGGGAAAAAAGAGTTTAATGGGCTTGAAAACACTTTTGATTTGCAAACAGCACCAGATAGGGAATGGTTGTAAAATTTTAATTGATCTGTGAAAAGGAGAAGCTACTACTAGGCCACATGTTCTTTAGTTAATTGCCCGACTGGTCTGAGACTCCAGTGAAGTCTGATCATTAAAGAAATTGGTAAAACGTTTCTTTTCCCTCGGAATCGCAAGATGACGCAGAATCTCTTTTTTAAAAGCTCTCGCATGCTTTTTTTTATGGTTGGGTTTTTATAAGATAAATTTCCTGGATCTCTCAGGATCCTCGTGTTTGAGAGGCTTCATCACCAGATTGAATAATGCAGATTAAATGGTTTACACTTTAGTGTCTGTTAATTCCTTAACTGTTACATATTTTTTTAATATGAGAAAAAGCAATTTAGAGAAGGATGTTTTCTGAGATTTGCTGTAGCTTTATAATTTTCCTCCCTCCAAAAGAAGCTGAAAAAAAGAAGTAATAATCCAATTAATTATTTGTTGCTGCTGCATGCATCCAGCTGTTTTTCTGATGCTTACAGCTGTGTGTGTGTGTGTGTGTGCATTTGAAATTGCCCAGAAAAGCATTCAAACTAGTTCACCTTAGCCTTGTGCAGGAATGATTGCATTTCATATACATACATTTTTTTTCACAGCTTGGTTTATGTTGCTTATGAGTAAATAGCATTTCAATTTGAAAGGAAACTGTTCAGAGCAATAAAGTTGTGTTCTTGGCAGCACTCACAAGGGGGCTGAGTCGTGGCTGATTGGAAGCACTCCTGGCGTAATTGCGGCCTAGTTAGCTCTGATTGCTGGTCCTGTGTTTGGATAGCAAACTGCACTGGTGCTTCTACAAATTACACTGAGTCAATACGTGTGCACTGGCATGGCTGTTGTCATGGACACAAGTGAAAGTGGCTGTTGCGTTCGTAATCCCCAGCTCCAGTGAAAGTAATACAGCTGCATCGATAACTTGTGAAGGTGCTTGCTGTCCTTGTACTTGACACTTACTCTGAATTAATAAATTACAAAGCAGATTTAGTTTTTTTTTTCATAAACATTGTATTCATTTTTAAGCTCTCAAAGCAGCACAATGTATCTTGAAAAAAAATTGAGCAACTTCATGGCTCCTGGCTGTAATGATCAGTTTTTTTTCTTTACCTCCATAACCACAACGGCTAAATAGCACAATTACTCTGTCAGGCCGAGAATGACAATAAACATAGGTGACTATCTGAACGGTTGAAGATGACTGGCCGTGGCGTCAGACCGCACAGCCATTTGGTCTTATTATCTGTAAGACGATCAGACAGGAAATGGTAGTGGCTGTGATTGAGTGGAACAAACGCCAGAAGCAGGCTGGAATGGAGCTGAGAGTCATTACAAAAGCCTTCGGTTTTCCATCTTCAGGGGTTTGAAGAAGGCCAGTCAAGGGATGATAGCTACAGTACACACATCATGCTATTATGAATAATGTGAAAGAACAGTGTACACATCTATGTAGAAATTATATTGAGAAGAACTTCAAAGCAAGAAGATAGTTCTTTGCGTTACCGTTCAAACGTTTGGACACACCGTCTAATTCCATGGTCTTTCATGTTTTTTATTTTTATTTCTTTGTGCTTTGTAAAGCAATGCTGGAGGCATCCAGAATATGCAAAAATCAACTTTAAACATTCATAACGATTTAAGCCTTTGTAGCCTTCATACTTAAGCCTTCATAACGGCCAAGTTGGTGATTTTTGTGGCTGGTAACTCTAAATGAACTTTTTCTCTGCAGCAGAGGTATGTTTTTTGGTCTCGCTTTCCTGGGAAGGTCTTCATGAGAGCCAGTTTCATCATGGTGCTTGATGGGTTTTGCAAATGCTCTTATACAATACTGTTCCAGAACCGCTATGTATCACTATGTGTTGTTTCATAGTTTAGAAATCTCCAGTATTGTTCTAGAATCTAGAAAAGTAAATTGAAATGAGAAATTTTTGACTGGTGCTGTATATGCTTCCATAAATATGTTCTCATTACCCAATTTAACACTAAAAACAGCAGGAACACTCTATATAACAACTGAAAATATAGAGTGGAATAATAGTTCAGATGCGCACACTATTGTTGATGATAACGATTATTTTTGGTCATATTGTTTCAGATGACAGCGAGGCAGTAGACAGCATGTATGGCACAGAGCTGAACCCTGCAGCGGGTGAGAGTGCGGAGGAGGAGACAGAGGACAGCGTCATGTCCCCAATCGCCATGGGCCCTGCCTCGCCCCAGCCCAACAACGAAGACTTCACTCCAAAAGAAGGGTCGCCCTACGAGGTGCCTGTCTACATTCCTGATGACATTCCCATTCCTGCCAACCTGGAGCTGCGCGAGTCCTCCGTGCCAGGTGCTGGCCTCGGCATCTGGGCCAAAACCAGAATCGGGATGGGCGAACGCTTCGGACCGTTCCACGGGCTGCACAGTGCCACCATCAAAGAGACCACTTATGGATGGGAGGTAGGTACAAAAATCAACAAATAACACCATTGTTAATTTTGGCACAATGATTATGAAATGCACTTACGGAGATGCAAAGCGATGAGAAATCGTACATACGAGGCCCACTAGAGGACTCGCAGCTGAGGTAAGTGAATCTTAACCCAGTGTGATTAGCTCCTAGTCTGTGGGAGAACTACAGATCAAACACTCGTATCCTGCGCGCATATTCTGCATGGATCTGATGTCATTACTGCACTCTTGAATGACCTTGTTTTCTTTGCCTTCTTTCACAATGTCTTGTGATGTCGGTTTGCAAAATCCTGATTACAGAAGAGATCTTTTATATTCTCCCGCACCCACAATATCCATTTGAGTGCACTCATTTGGTCATGCCACATGATACGGGGAAATGGAAGAAGCGTAGCATTTGCAAGGAGCTGTATTGAACTATTCGTTTTCATTTACAGCATGACATCAGGGTATATTGTCGTTGCTTCATGGAGATTGTTAGTGCTCTCAG
>JAOVVB010000036.1:5903964-5915902 GCA_028570985.1 Heterobranchus longifilis
AGCCATTCTCAATCCCCATCCATTGGCTAGTAGTTTATAATTTATCATAGTTTATAGTAGTTTATAAGGGAAAGGGATGCTTTCTTTGAGACTTTTAGCTATTTAGTTTTTCTCAAAGCAACAGAACACACACTCAAGAAAGCGCTCACCACCCTCTTCTGTGTACATCAGACGCTCTATGATTGCTTAGATCTTTCTGATGGAAAGATGAGAAACACCATGTCGTCTGGCTGCAGCATCTTTCAGACTCAAACGTGTAACTTCATGAAGATGATATGATGCTTATTAAGAATTAGTTTTTTTATTTCTAAAAAATACTTTACTCCTTCCTTCAGCTGTCTCTCTATTTTATTAATCTGATGGGATTTAATTGACATTTAGTAAGCACATGCTATAAGCTGTTTTTAATTTTTTTATTATCATTTTTGTTTTTTGCTCCGTACAGTTTTGCATTTTGACTAGACTCTTGACGCGCCCAGGGCTCGACTCCAAAAACTACACTCTCCCTCTTAGGCCGCAATGGCTTGGATTCGCCACTAATGGTGCTCATCAGGATCCGGCCCCAGGAAAAAGCCTGTCTGTGTGTCTGCCTGACACAATGCTCAGATTTCAGCCCCAATTTATGCGCTCAAGCACTTTCGCTTTACTTTTTATAAGGAGCACTCTCAAGGCTCCACTCGACAGCGTAACGATTGACAAGGAGCACATCGATGAGATTCTGCACACATACGCACACTCACAGCTACACATATGCGCACACACTTACACACACACACATAGACACACACACACACGCATAGTGTGCTCTCACACACTTGCTGAAGACCAGAGAGACATCTGTTGGCCCATCTGTGGCAAACCATCTATAAAAAATGATACTTGCCAGCAGCTGCCGGAAATTGGGTGAAGACAGTGTGTAAAATCTCGTCGCCACATTTTATGATTTCTCTCTCTTTTTTGTTTTTTTTAAAACTTACTAATTTTGTTTTCTTTCTTCTGAGAATTTATTACATCTGTATGGTTAAAAAAAGAAATAAATAAGACTCATTTCCACGATAGCAACAACAGCCTTTGGATTTTAGGGCATTATGCCAAAAATAAAAGGAATGAAAAATAAAGTGAAAAGAGAGACTCCCACATAGGAAAATTGGCCTTTTGAGAAAATGAAAGAAAACCCTGCCTGTCTCTATTGCTCAGCATGGTGAGAGGGACCAGAGCTGTTATCGGGGATAGTCATAACAGTCAGGCATGGATAGCCATCGCAGGACTCCCAGAGGAGATGGTCTAGACTACGTCAGCGCTCTTAGACAAATAGACAGTATGGAGAGAGGAGTAGGTCTAACAGCACTGGGTCAGAGGTGTTAATAGAAGCGGATTACAGCAGAGCCACGCCGAGCCAAACACAACTAGATTTACGAGAGTTGGTTTTGGAGTGGACAGAATTAAAACCAGAGTGTAATCTCTAGCCCTGTCTTTGCATTTTCTGACTTGCTGATGCGGTTTGTAAATGCGGCTCAGCTACGTATGTGCGGCGGACTGGGAATACCCTTCACGTGGTCAGATTTTAACATTTCAAACTATTTATAGGACTAAAAACTACAGGCTTGGGCTGGATGAACTGGCATCCTATCAAGGGTGTATTTCTGCCTTATGCCCCAGTGTCATATAGGTATATAGTCATCAGCTGACTTAATCTTATTGTCACATAACGTTGCTAAGCCCAGACCTGACCAACTGCAGTGAAACCAGATCATAACTTCCAGAGGCTTGTACAGTGGCCACGATGCATAATGGTGCATCACTTTATGTTCCCTGATGCAGCCATCGCTCTGGTGTAGGTTCAGTCTAAAATCATCAGACCGCATGACCTGTTTATGTTGATCCGGAGTCCAATCTTTATTCTCTTTATGCAATTTTCTTCTGGTTAGTCTCATTAACAAATAGTTTTCTTATGTCCACACAGCTGTTTAGTCACACTCTTGTAGGTTCTCATTACATTCGTTGTGTATGGAAATGCTCTTATTTCCACTGTTAAACACAGCTATGGCTTTTACTGTCAATTTTTTTTTAACAATGCAAAGTGTTTAAAAGATCTGTATTTAGCATTCTTTGTCCGAACACATTCCTTCCACAAAGTTGACGCTTTGTTTCAGCAAACGCAAAGTTTCAGCAATATCCTTCCAGATTTTAATAATGTGATATAATTTGACCCTTATATATAATTAAAATCATCTATATTATATAGTTCAAAAATTATAATCTTGTTACCAGGAAAAGTTAAAAGGGAGAATACATAATGGAGATTACATATGAAAAAAATGACATCACTGCCAGACTTTCATAGTTTTCATAATTTTGATTATCAGCTTCATCCATGTCAGTCTTTGTTTCATCCATCGAGGTAAAAGCATGACTTCAGTCAAATCGGTTCTGTTGTCTGCTTTTTATTGTGTAAGTGCTCTTGGTTTTTTTTTTTTTAATGGTGTTGATGATGATATGAAGGTACAAAAGCATCCCAGACAATTTGAGAGCTCAGATTTCTTGCCGATTTAAATTTACTTAACTTGCAACAATGTGAGACAGTGTAACAGTTCTTACATGAGGAAAGCTTACAAGGTTTAAGATATCTTTAGGCCGGCTGACTGTTTATACATCGTGGTTGTTATACTTGTACTCCTACCCACATACTTATTGCAATCAAATAGTTAAGGTTAGAAACTAAGCTAAATAAAACACTGCTTTAGTGAAAACATATTATGTTTTCTTAGAGTTGAGATGGCAACGTATATAATTCACAGAAATACTCAGTTTTGCTCAAAAGACCAATTTTGCAGAACTTTCCTGGATCATCAGACATATAAAAAAACACTCTGATATTAAAGTCTGAAAGTCTTCAGATTATTTCTGCTCATGATGGTGTGTGTGTGTGCACGCTGCGGCAACAGCACAAAGAGGTGTGGGTTAATGAAAGCGAGAGCAGCTGTAGGTGGACGAGGACGCCTTCCTCCGTCAGTACCTCAGGCTGTGCCGTCCCTGACTGAAGAGGTGTTAACTCAGATTCATTTCAGCGAGACGGACAGCTCAATCTGCACGACGCTTCGCCTCAGGGGCTCCGCTCGCGCACAGGCAAGAGATACAACCCATCTATTTAAAAGCCATTATGCTTCCCTTTATCACAACATAATGTAACACTGGCCCCCGCCGCACACCGTTTCAATCAGGTCCGTCTCCTGGAATGGCCCCAGGAGGAAGGTGTGTAGCCACTGGCCTTGTCGGTTTATGGACTTGATAGTTCAGTATGTTTTTGTAAGAGGGGTTCATTTGCTCTGCTAATGGTATTGACAGAAGTTTTGGGAGCACAGCGGAATCTTGACACTGACAGACTAGCGGAAAAGAGCTATCTGATTCCGGCTCCACTGGGGACTGCTGTCTCCATGCATGTCCATCGAGTGTCACACCCTGTCAGATATATCTAGAGGGGACATTTGTGTCTCTGTCCGTTATCCGTTTATCCCAAGACAGTATGCTTTTGTGAGTGGATTGGCAATTGGTTAGGGTCGGGATGGGGATCACGAAACAAATACTGTACAAATAGAGAATTTCTGTTCAATCGTGAAGTGTTTGTGGTGTGTTGGAAAATGTTTCGCCTGTGAAGGTTATATAAGAATATAATTGCATAACGTAATAGCCCCTTGTGTGATGTGGTGAGCTGAAGCAGTCAGTAATAAACAATGCTGACATTTTCTGTTGGTGAGCAGGTACAAGAAACGGAACAACTGAAAGGAAACATTGGGCAATGGACAACTGGTGCCAAAAGTATTGGTAGTACGTACCGGCAGCAAAAAGGCAAGAAGGCGTTTTTATCCATCATATTGCCACTATCTGTCAACTGAGACTTGTTTTGAAACCAAGTCAAACCGTGAGTGGTTAACATGGATGCTGCTCGTGGCATTTAAATTGCTACTACTTCTGACTTCTGGCTGCATAGTGGAATCTAATTTTAGACACACTACCTAAACCTATAAAACACAAACATGCACGAGACAAACATACTTTAATTTTTTCCATACCTCATATATTTTAATTCAAATATAAAAAAAAAAAAAACTAGAAAAAAATGAATGAAAATTTGTCCTTTTATTGGCAGATCTTGCAAAAATGCGAGTGACTAGGACCTTTAAACTGTGTTTAAAACACAAAGTAAGTCACACCTTCATCCTCTCAGTTTGCAACCCAGAGGGATTTCCTAACCTTAAACAAGCTTGCTGTAAGACTGGATAACAGTTTTGCAATCATTCTTTTATAATATTTTAGTAATCATCATAGTCATCTTTAAATCACTTAATTATACATACATGTGGTGTAGACTGACACTGAGATTTAATGATTAACAAATATTGGGCTAAACTGGACAAGAACTTAATGGTATAAGTCCCGCCTCCAAGCTCTTGGTTTCTAACCAATCATAGAACAGAAGGTTGGATTTCTAAATCTCAAAAAGATGCTCGTTACAGTGTAACGTCATTTGTTTGTTTGTTTGTTTGTTTCATTATTTTGTAATTATTTGTCCCACTAGTCTAGTCTAGTAATGATTCTTTCTACACAAACCTGCATATGAAGTTCCCTCAGCCATCTTTTTTTATTCTGTTCTGTCTCTTTACTATCTTATTTTCATTTTTGATCATTAATTTTACGCCCATTAGGGGGCTCAGTAAAATCTAGCGACTGTAGCAAGGAGTAGCGACTGTAGCAAATTCAAATAAATACTATCACTCAAAAACCCACACAGTTGTAGCATCTGAGCCTGAGTCATTAACTATGTTTTTTGTGGTAATCTAATTTACTATTCACATGTACAAGAGGTAACACTACTGATACTTTTTTTATTCAGCTCATCTCACCAGGGCAGTTGGACAGAGACGCCTTTATTCATCCCACTCACATTCAACAGTGAAACAAAGGAGGCAATGTAGCCGGGTGAATCAGAGGGGGACTCTCAAAAGCTCCGAGATGGTATTTCTTCAAAAGCTAGATTAATGGTGTGTACATACGCCGTGCCCTCGCGGTGTGCCGAGGCGTGTTGGAGTTTTGATTCGAAATTTTCTCTGACGACAGTGATGACTCTTTGCCTTGCTGTAACTATCCCTGAACTCTGCTTAGTTTGCTAGATTAATTACATCGCTTGAGTTCACATCTCTGTGAAACTTAGACATCAGTGGCACTAGTGTATAAATGACTCACAACGAGGGGCTATTTCATGACCCAGTAAATGAGAAGGAACAGGTTGCCTGTAGCCCAGTGGATTTGCATGTGCTCACTGGGCAGGACAATTTGCATACGAGTGCATGTTTTTGTTTTTTGCTTTTTTTTCCCCACTTCTGCCCAACAACAAAAAAAGGTGTTGGGCATTGTTTTTTTTTCTCGTTTTTTTTGTTTGTGCAAAGGCACCTTTTGTGAAATTTTACTTTGATTCCTGTGTTAGTTTGTCCTGTATTCAACGCCTATGACTGATGCCCTGGCACATTCTCTGTTGTGTCACCTATCTCTCTACCTCTTGACTTCAAAGAGCTTTGACCTATTGATGACTTTGCTGCAATACAAACTTTCTGTTTGCCTTCATGGCTTTTTTTTTGCCTTTCCATATCGTCATTATTCATCCCTGTGAAGAAAAAAAAAAGCCTGCTCTTGTCTGGCGTTTTCTTGTATTTGCTATGCTGTTGACTTAGTGATACTCAGGATTGGATGTGTTCACTTTGCACCTTTGGTATACGTGACAGATGCTCTATTCTGCATGGTTGTCCCTCGTAGGTCAACCTGAATTCCTTTGTGTCCTGATCCTGCCTTGACAGCCCTTGGGTGACTTTTGTTTGTCCTCGCACTAACGTCCCTCTCAGCTTTTGCGCCACGCCCCGGCCCTATCTGTCCCGACCTTACCTTTCACCTCTCTGTTTGTCCACCTTTGTGTGTGTGGGATCGTTTGGCCGCCAAGCACGTGTGGAGATAGCACTCGCAGTTCACAGCTTGTCCAATCTGTTTGGGAAACGAACTGTTTTTATCTCGAAAAACCGGCCAAAGAACACATTGAGAAGTTCTGCTAGGGGTGAGCAGCAACAGTAATCAATAGAGAACTAGCTGACTAGCTGGGGGAGAGGAAGCAAAAGATCGGGGGCAGAAATATTGTATATTCTCCGACGAATTTTGTAATCCTTATATTTTATATTAGTTAATCACAGATCACAATCCAGTATCATCTCACAGTAATGCTGATCTACTTAATAATCAGGTTCCTGCACATCTCAAAAAAGATGTCTGAACAGAAACTAAAACGTTTCACTGGTGGTCACATGACATCCTCTGTGTAAATATTCTCACTCTATTTCCCACATAGTGTAAACTTATATCTTTGCTGTGGTCGTTCTCGGCTCCGTTGACCTGAGCCATGTGGGGTTTTTTTTGCGTCGTTTAAAGAAAACTTGTGTTTTCCGCGCAAAAAAACAGGATAAAATAAAATCGACCGCAGTTCTGCCCTGGCCTGTAATATCTTCCATTCACATTCGTTTTAGGTAGGTTTTAAACATGCCATTAACCAATTTAATCCAATTTTCCCCATTTTTGGAGCACTTGACTAGAACAGATTACATCTAATATTAAACATATGGTGTGTGTCGCAGTCAAAACACTAAAGCAGAGTGTTTCTTTTTTTTTTTTTTTCGAGCTGTGAAAAATGCCCATTTTGCGTCACATACCTGAGTAAACATTGTCAGTTATTCCCATGTACGTGGTAATTGATAGCCGGGGAAGCAGGCAGCAAATTAAATGTCAAGATCGATTACCACGCTGATGCCTTATCATTTGTTAATAACCAATTACCCCCATCTGTTAATTAATCTTGGGCTTTAATGAAAGTTATATAGAGGATATGGCAGTCAGGGTCACTTGATCTGGCTTTGTTGCTGTTTTCCTGTTATTTACCTTCCCAGCTTTACTATAGAAATCATTGTTACTGGGCTGATAAATTCTGGTGTCTGCGGTGCTGTCTTGCACTCCTTTTCTGTCTGTCTGTCTGTCTGTCTGTCTCTCTCTCTCTCTGTCCTCATCATTCAGAAGTGGGTGTTGATGAATAGGTCCATCAGCAGCTCTTTTGGCCCGGGGGCACAGCAGACACTACCTCTGCTCTACACTGCAATGAATGATGGCGTTTGTCAATGTTGTTTATGTTGTTAATTACAATGATATTTCCAGACTGGAAACGTCTATTTGTCTCGTGGCTGTACTACTCACCTTCTTCTTCTTCTACTGAAGTTAATCAAACTCACAGTCAGAGGCAGAGGCAGAAACCCCTAGCGTCTGATGGAGAATAATACCTTCCTGATACGTCCAATAAAAGTGTGTGTTAGATTTATTCCAGTTTGTGATGATAGTTGTTTTTTTTAAATACTATTATGCACCATGTAATAGTAAGGTTAATAAATAAAAGAAAGAATGTTCTCATAACAAGCACTGTGTAGTATTTGAACGTGAACAAAAATTATATATGAGGCTGGATCGATTGCCAACTTTGATAACAACATAGAATAACGCACGGTACAATAAATTCATAATAGGACAGGCTGTTGGATTTCTCTAGTTACTTCAAGTCCAAGGCTATGTCTTTGTTAGAGCAATACTGTAACATCCCTTGTGTCTCATAACACGTCTCTAACCATGAAACATTGTCAGCATTATTCATCAGATTTGAAGTGTTGCTCTAAAAATTACTAAAATGTAAAATAAGGATCCAGAATAAACAAACTAAAAAAAAAAGAAAACCCTGCCATAGTGAATAGTATTAAATATGTCTTTTTACTGGAAAGAAATCCACTAAAAGGTTTCAGTCGTGTCTACTTATAGCTGAAATGTTGGAGAAAGATGTTCTATTTCTGAGTCCTGTCTGCTTTTGTTTTGTCTCCCCAACTTAACCCGTTTCCGTAAATCTGTCGTCCGGCTCCATGGAGTATGACTGTCACACAGATTTCCAGTCTATGATTGCGATATTAGAGATACTTTAAAGATGGACGACAAATTAATCTCCAAGTGGGGTGATATCATGCGCACGTGTTATAATACGACGTATAAATAGCGAACCAGAGGGAGAGATTATTGGTCAGTCATTTTTCCTTTGGGAAAAAAAAAGTCTTTTTCACATCAGGTGTGCAAATGTGCTGGAGATCAAGGCATTAAAATTGTTCTTTGCATAAGAGTGAACAAGTGCTTGGTGGTACCATGTACTTAGCAATCTTGTGTTTGCTAATAGGATCACAAGATAGGATCCAATCTTTCTCTCTCTTGCTCTCTTTTTCTTGCAGTCTTACACTCGCTCCCTTTCTCTCTCTCTCTCTCTCTCTCCATTTCTTACCCACACCCGTGCGTTATCAGGAGAGACAGGATGTAAGGCTGTATAAGAAAGGATGAGGTTTGAGACCTGTTTCAGTTCCTTGTGCGTTACTTCTTTGTCTCTGCGGCTATGCTCACGCCCTCAATCATTCGCTCTTGACAAGTTGTCTAATGCTCAAGTGCTTTCTCACCCTGCACTATGAAGTGCTATGACACAGCCATCTCTGGAACAGGAACCAGTTCCTCGTGCCACTCGGTACCTGAGGTGACCGACTTGTTGATACAGAGATTCGGCAGATATCTCTTATCAGCTCCGTTCCATTTTCTTAAAACCAGGTGGACAACTTCATTCAGATCCACAGACTTTAAATACATAATGCGTCATGGGACGTGATAAGCCAATGACACCTTGTCCTTGATAAAGCTCTCGTTTTCACACCGAGATATGATTCCGACTGAGCACAAAGGAATGATATTACGTTATGAAATCTACTCACATGAAAAGACGTCTCAGGGTGATCTTGTGCTGAAGTGCCCTTTAATAGAGAGTGATGAATCATGTGAAGTCTTTTAGGCAAGTAAAAATGGGAGTCACTTATATTTTTGTTGCATATTTACACATACTGTATTCATGCACGCTTTTTACTGTACATGATTTAGTACACATACACAGCATTTCCATCATATGGAATGTTTTTGTGTTAGTCGTACTTAAAGTTTATATCTGTGGTTGATTGACAGATCATTTAAAAAAGATAATAAAAAATAAAAAAATAGCAGCATGGAAATGCAATATATCAGAAAATAATGGAAATGAAATAAATCAGAAAATAATACAGAAAGGATATAAGTCATATTTCATTTAGTCTTTCATTGTTTCTTATACTGTATGTTATAGTGTTATATGCTGTATAGTGAATTTTGGGTTTATTTGAAAATGTATTTGAAAATAAGCAAAAGCTAGAAATAAATCGCACTTCTCTTCTTCCTCTCATCCTCCTTGTAACTGGGCGAGCTTCTAATCCTCCTCTTCCTCTCCTCTTGCATTTCTCTCTCCTGTCGAGCTCTCGGGCCTCAGTCCTTCTAATTCGGTCTTATCAGTGCTGTAATTTAGTCTGAACAGCTTGGGTTTCTTTCAAGCCGCCACTGCCTCATTGTCCCACGCAGCTGTAGTTTAGATAAACCCTCAGACGGAACAAAGTCCACCCTGACCTTTACAGACCCAATCGCACTTGTTTCCCCCAAAACTAATTTCTGCAGCTTTTGACCCTGGGAGGGCATTACAGACGAGATGAGTGAGCATGGCAAAGACAGGAGTGAAGAGAGAGGATTTAGACGTCTGGCCGCCCAGGGCTCAGTCTGCAGTGCCGCTCAGAGTGCTGTCCTGTGTCACGCAGAGCAAAAGAATCTTAAAAAAAAAAAAGCTGAAGGTGGTCTTTCAGCATTCATGCTCAGAATGATCAGTACGATATAAATCATTTAATTTAAGAGATATCTACTGTTTTTGTTTTTGTAGGTGGTGTATTTATAGCCTTATCGTGCCGCCTTAATTATAGAGTATGTATTAAAGATATTATCTAAGGCACTGAGTAGAGTGTGAAATGCCCGAGCTTGTTTTCACATTTTAACCATTATAATTTATCGGTATGTGTTATCATCAGCTCTGTCAGCTCGACATAACTTCCTTGCATTATGTGACAAACAAGCAGAGGAAGCTGAGCAAAGAGTGGAAGCTTGGACAGAGGGGGGGGTGCAGGGTGAGATGAAGTGAGGGGGAGATGATGCAAACGGATTCGTACTAAACGCTCCATTTTTTCCCCCCTCTGTCATCCTTCAGCTTGATGAGCACTTGACGATGTAAATCCAAAATCCCACTGTCCGTCAGGCTGCACCCATCGAAAGCACTCTGAAAAGAGACAGAAGGGACGCACAAGTGCTTCAGTTAGAGCCCCAGCTCAAGTGGCCAGCCAGGTTCGGGATGCTCGTCTTTGGTTCCCAGGGCGTTGCGAAGCCCTCGCACACACACACACACACACACACACACACACACACACACACACACACACACAAGGATTAACTTTTCACATGGCTGGGGGTCTGCGCCTGAAAAGACCTGACAACTAAACAGCTTTATTAAAAAACAGAGAGAAGAAGAAGAGGGGAGGGAGGAGAGAGGGAATTCTTCACATGATGGCCCCGAGAGAGGATTTTGGATATAGAGTGTCCCTAAGTTTTTTTGTTTTTTTTTTCTGTCTCCCATTCTTTGTCTTTTTCGCTTGCTTTTCTTCTTTTTTCTTTTCTTTATATTTTTGAATAGAATGAGCAAATTGTCTCCCTCCACCTTTCTTATCCGTCTTTCCTGAACAGTCGAGATGGATTCCTGAAGCTGATTATCAGTTAAGTAGCTCAGCATTGTGTGTGGAGTCAGAGACAGGCTCAGCTAGAATATGAAAAATTGTAGAAATACTTAAATCTAGACTTGGGTGTCTGCTGTATATCACATGAGAGCTTTAATAAAAATAGTTATTTTATTTTATGTCCAAATATTCCGCACGACTTGATTGTGCCTGGCGATCTGAATATTCTTGTGAAAGAATTAAAAGATCTTGAGGAACTGCAGTGACTGTCTGTACGAATGAATCAGGAAATTGAATCTGTTTAAGGACATGCTCTTGGCATGGCCCATCGCCAGACTAAGGACAGAAGGGTGGATGTAGTTAGTAGGGCATATCCTTTCACTGCTTCACCCACAGACTTAAGCTATCATTGTTCTACACTGTACATAACACACACAGAACTGAAACAGGAACCGGGGAACATTTTGTTGCACTGTTGAATGAACTGTGTGAATAAGTTAATTTACACATATGTAGAAAAAGTTTTATTTTTTATTTTTTTTTTTTTACTTGATTTAAAAAAATAAAAAATATTATAATATGCATGAATCGAATGAAAATTTGTTGCGAAATATATTGTTGTTATTGAGAATTTTATTCACAAGGGATTTATTCATCTGAAGAAACAGATGGGTTCGGGAGCAATCTTGAGCATTGTGGGATTTCTTAAATGATCTCAGGTCATGAGGTGAGCTTACTGCTACACTACAGTAAACTCCAGTAGAAATCCCGAGAATTTCTAAGACTCTCCAGTTACGGTGTTTACCAGACAATCTCAACACACCTTTTATAGTTTTCCCCTCCTCAGCCATCACGTTTCAAGATAAACCCTCCTCACTTTTACGTCCGGTCACTGTATCCCGTACAGGGCGGCCATGCACAGCTCCTGAATGGGCATCAGAAAGCTGATCTTGGCTAAGCATTAGGCTTAAGACTGAGGGTTTTGACTAACCTTAAACTGTTCTCTAGTTCTTTCTTTCATTTATTTTCCTTCATGCTTCATGTGACCTCGCTCTCTTCTCTCTTAGTCTTGTCTCAGATGTTCTCTCTTTCCCCTCTGTACGTGTGCTGCTTTCAACAGATCGGCCCCATGTTTTATTCCAGAGTAGAAGTGTTCAAAGGTTTTGTGGTTGTCCAGTAAAATCAAGACATGTAAATTATTTCTCAAT
>JAOVVB010000036.1:5916002-5940356 GCA_028570985.1 Heterobranchus longifilis
TATATATTCATGAGCATCCTCACCAGCTTTAACCATCTAATATGAATTTATCATTCTATATTCATGAGCTCACCGGAAGCGTGCCGGGAAGCGAGGCGTCGAAGAAGGACACGTGTGAATTGGGCGGGGCTGAGAATCCAACACGTGAGCTGGAGAACAGCTTGGATGTGGCCTGAATCTGCGCATGGATCTCCAAGGCAACCACGCCCACCAGCTGAGGAGCACTTGGGAGTGAACAAAATGAACAGAACAAGATGAACATTTACTAGTATACAGCATGGCAGAGAGAACACACCTCTGTTTCCATCATCACTAAGGTGTTCAGCGGTTTAATTTAATCTTAATTATTTAGTAATCTAGAAAATCTTACTCACTGGCATGCAAAACAGATGTTTATACAGATCTGAAGGCAACATGTGAGAATTTTTTTTAAATACAATGTTGAAAAAGACCTGTGGACCTGCCCCGCCTTTTTTGGTCGTGGAGATGAAGTGAAAATCATTGCTTTGTTTTAAGTTCGTACCCATACACACAAGTTTTGTCACCGGTAATGATCCTTAACATGAAGGACGGTTCATCCACGGCACTCTGATGGAGTTCTTGGAGCCCTTGACGAACTTGGCAGCGCATGTTCAGATCACATGTGAGGATCGCCTGGACTGTTCTCCAACGATCATCATGCAAGTTGCCGAATGATTCCGACATTTTTTGGGGGTTGAGCAAGTGTTCCTGATCTCTCATCGTCTTCCAGTGATGTTGTTCCGCTCTTGAAGCATGGGTGCCAGTGAACACACCTCCAAGGTAAAACTTGCTGAGTCATGTCAAACGTCTTTTGCCCAGTTTCACATTCACTCTTTGTTCTAACCTGCTCCCGATGTACACAGGACGATGTCTTTTGGCACACTGACTTATGAATGTCGGTGCTCACAGGAGTGTGCGTGCAGCCTTGTGCTGCCATCTGCTGGGGTGTTACAAAACTACCCCCAGTCTTGAAACATTTCGATACCACCTTATAAGTATAAAAAATCTGATTGATCACTCACACTGTAGACTCCTTCTCCTTATAGTAAACCACTACATCAAGTATTAGGCACTTTTCCTTTCCTTTTATACAACAGCATGCTTCTAAAATGTTAGTAGGATAAATGTTAATAGGATTTATATCTCCTTACACGCCCCTCTGCATAATATAAGCTGTTACTATAGAAACGATACCCTGAAGCTAACGATGATGTGCTAAATGACATTGAGTGTGATTTATTCCTTTTATTATTATTACCTTTCACTCTGTAACTTGTGCTGAAGTTGCCATTTAGACCCGGACGTCCATATCCTCCTAATAAACACACCATTAGACATGGTTTTAAATCGAAGACATTTGTGCAGCATAGCGCTGTTAGCCGAACAGGAGGCGGCCATATTTGTTCTGGAGTGAGTTGCGATATGGGAAATGTAGTTTTTTTGTGGGTCAATTATTTTTTCGCACATTAAATATTTTTTTTTTTTACCATTTTATTTAATTAATACGGTATATTTGTATTTTTTTTTTTTTTTTTTTAGAAATGAAACACTTCGACAAGTATTTGCTATAAATATAATACAACTTAGTATTTTATTGTACTGTTGTTGACGCCCTTTTCAACGCCTCCTTCGTATGTATTTCCGGCGCTTGATACATTCGTCATTTCCGATTTGTGTCGCGTGGCGGGAGATTCACGCGTTGTGCCGGTTTGTTTTGCTTTCCGTTTCCCCCTCTTATTTTAAATTGAGTGTCAGAAAAAGTTTTAGTATCTTTAAGTCATTAAAAAAAAAAATGGAAGCTAAACATAACGGTTGTGTGCACGCGAGCGCTAATCCACGCGCGCAGCACGATGACTCAGCAGAGAGGTTCCGCTTCAGCGCGGACCCGAGTCTCGAGGACATCAGGCGCATGCAGGCCGATTTCACGGACGAGCGCGACTGGAATCAGTTCCACCAGCCCCGGAACCTGCTGCTGGCGCTGGTCGGGGAGGTGGGCGAGGTGTCCGAGCTGTTCCAATGGCGCGGGGAGGTGGCGGAGGGCTTACCGGGCTGGACAGAGGCCGAGCGGGAGAACCTGGCCCAGGAGCTCAGCGACGTGCTCATCTACCTGGTGGAACTCGCCGAAAAGTGCCGCGTGGACCTGCCGCAGGCCGTGCTGCGCAAGATGGCCCTCAACCGTCTCAAGTATCCGGCCAGCAAAGTCCACGGCTCCGCCAAGAAGTACACCGAGTACCAGGACTGAATCCTGGTCCTGGAGATCTCTCACCAAGAACTCCAGAGAGATCATTATCTCCAGCCAGGATCTGCTGATGGTGCCAGTACTGAACCTTCATCATCCACGTCACTGAACCTTCTTTATATCCATGTATACACTTTGTACTAGTACTGAACCTCCACAATCTGTCTGCAAATAGTAGCAGTACTGAACCTTCATCACCATCTATACACCTAGTACAAGTACTTAACCGTCCTAATCTCTTTCTGCACCTAGTACTGGTACTGACCCTACTTTATCTTCATCTGTTCACCTAGTCCCAGTACTGAACCTCCACAATTTCTCTCCGCCTAGTACCAGTACCGAACCTCCACAATCTGTGCCTCTCCACCTAATACCAGTACTGAACATTCTCTATCTATACACCCAGTACCAGGGCCAATTCTTTATTTCCATCTCTACAGTAAGCACCAGTACTGATCTTTTTTTAAATCTCCTTCTCAACACCTTGTTCCACTACTGAACCTTGATCACTGATGATCGAGAACTTTCTCTCTAGACATGATGGGATTGATGATGATAAAGTGCACAGCATAGATGTACTGACCAAATGCTTAGTGACTCTAGACAATCTTGGATATGACTGTATTGATCAGGTTGGGTGATCAAAAAGGTTCTGTTTAATCATTTTAGAAAAAAAACAACCCACAGTTCTGATATGAGTGCCCAAGTCCAGACTGTATGATGTCACCTGATTCGATTGCATGTGTGATTACTCGGACAGTCTCTTATCATTTGTTAGATTGTTCAGGAGTTTCTTTTTTCTCATTGTGTTATTGTTAATCAGAGATGCTCTTACTTTACTTTTATTAACATTTTATTCTGAAAATAGTGTGTGGAGTTTTATTACCACCAACATGGTGTAAGTGTAAATATGTAAAGATTTCTTTTTTTCTTCTTTGTAACCTGCAGCATTGTGTTGGTCTTGGAGTAAATGCAACCTGTTACACTCGACTCACTGTGTCCTGTCTTTCAGCATATTTCATCTCATATGTGAAGTATGATGATGATGGCGGTGTATAATACGTGCTGCTCACGTGTCATAATCACTTTCATTTCAAATCATAAGTTGATATCTAATCTTTTTCTGCTTCATCTTCGTTTCATCTTGATGGCGTTATTCACACCGGATGTCGGTCCTCTATTTAGTCACTCATAGTGGTAGGTCTTAAATCAACATTGAGCTGCAAATAAATACATTACGATAGGTCGTAGTTGTTATAAATTTCTATTGCAAATCACAATTTTATAAATCTTCCCATTCTAAATATTTTTTTTTGACATTTTGTTGCAATTCTAAACAAACTTAATTCACTCCTACTACACAGGATGTGCTTCTTGAGAATGTGACTTGTTTAGAGTGCACCCCCTGTAGGATTATAGACGAACTGCACTATAGTACCATCTTAAATGCAAAGATATACAGAGGGGCCCAAAAAAATTTACACACACTTCACTATGAAAAATAAATGCCTCTCTTCGGATGATCAAATGATAACATTAATGATGGTGCGACTACTCACATCTTTAGAGGAAACATTATACTATACATAGCTGCCATAATTCAGTTTGAGTTTTAAAAAAGTATATCGTATATTTTTTGGTATAAATAAAAAAAAATTTTATAGTCAGTGGTGATGCATAAATTCTCCCACAAAAGAATCACAATAAGTAGGAGTCTCAACTTTGGAATGCATTTGTGCGTGTAACAAGGGTTGTGAAATTTGACCCATATTACAACGTACTCGCGTTTTGAATGAGTTGGTGTTCAGAACAGAAAAATTTATAACGACTAAGACCTAATGTACTTGCAGTATATACACCACAATTTCGTACCTCATTGCCTTGAAGATTCACAGAGTTTATATTACGTGCATCATCACACCACAAACTCTTTTGGGTTTAAAAACTTATGCTGATTTACATTTTAATCTGAGTGTTTGATTATATCGTGTATAAGTTGTGTGTGTGTGTGTGTGTGAGAGAGAGAGAGGGTGAGACTCAGCTCGGTTCAAGTTACAGTAATTATTAACACACCTTTCCATAGGAAGGCCAAAGAACGCCCATATATGGAATCTGATAACTATTAATTGGAGCTACCCTGAATATATCAAATTAAAAACAGGGATATTTGACGGAACAAAAATCCTATCTTTTATATCTTACATATCTCTCTTGTACCTCTTTTATCACTTTTTCTCTTTCTTGCTCTGTCGCTCTTCCTGTGCCCTTTTTTGACTCTCTTTTTGTGTCTCTTCTCTCTTTTTCTCCTTTCTATCTTGGTTGAGTATGTGTAAAAGTAAGCGCCCCATCTAAAATCTGTCTTTTTTTTAATGTCTAAATAATGAAAATCATCTGGCTTCAATTTTATTATTAAACAAATAATAGCACGGTGAAAAAAAAAGTTAGATATTTGTCTGAGGTTGTATTGTATTACACAAAAAATGCATTTAGAATTATTCTAATAAAAGGAGGGCGTACTAACTTTTACACATCTGCATGTGACCTATATATATATACAGTATATATATATATATATATATATATATATATATATATGTGTGTATATATATATAAAATATTCTCTTTCTCCTATTTTGTCTTAGTCTCTCTCTCTCTCCTCTTCCCTTTTCATCTCACTCATTCAGTTATTGTGCATCTGTGTCATTCTTCTAAAAAAACCCTTAATTGCTGCCTTAATTGCAACTCTTTTCTAAACGCTCATCCTTCTTTCACACTTGTCCTCGATCTACCTTTCACTCCGACTATTCTTGGACTCTGGTCTCTCACTGTCCATCTTTGTATCTGTCTGTATATCATCTCTCTTCTTGTCTGTCCGTCTCTCTCTCATTTGCTTTCTTTTCACTTTATCTTGTTCCAGGTCCTCCTAGAAGTTTGTGTGTGTGGGCACTGAATCAAATCTTTTGTGAAAATGTTTCATGCAAGGCCACACACACACGGAGTGGGAGATCTCAATCTGTTGCTGCTAAAGACACACACACATACATACACACACACACACACACATACACACACACATTTCATCTATTAAAGAGTGATGTTGCTATGTAGCACTGTTGCTATGGAAGATGTTCCACGTTTAGATGAAACCCACCATTAGGGGGCACAGTGTTGCTACACAACACACACACGAGTGTGTGACCGGTGGTATGCTATATGAGTGAGGGGGATTCGCACCATGTAGTGAGCAGGGTGTGTGGTTTGGGACATATCCACAGTGGACTAATGATGATGAGGTGTTCGCGATGTTTGTGTCAGGAACGTTTCTTACAATGTTCCCTAGATTAGTGTGCTACACAGTGTGTGTGAGTATCCAGTGTAGGGAATAGGGCACATTTCCAGATTAATTTTTAGAGGATTTATTTAACATCAGGGAGTAACATCAGTATCTTGAAATACTGTAAATCATAAAGAACCATTTTGCATATTTGTCACACTTAAATGATTGAGATCATCAAACAAATGGTAATATTATACAAAGATAACATGCTAAATGCAAAATGGCGATTGTTAATGATGATTTCATTTATTAAGGAAAAAAAAGCTGTCCAAACCTACCTGGCCGTATGTGAAAATGAGTAATTAGTGATTGCTCCCCTTTCCAAATCAGGAATGACCTGTGAGTTTTGGAAAGCTGAGTTAAACTTAACTTACCACACCTAGACTTGATTACTGCCAGACCTGTTGAATCAAGAAATTATTTAAATAGGACTTGTCTGATAAAGTGAAGCATGTTAAAAGATCTCAAGAATTCAAAAACGGATGAGAAACAAACTAATCGACATGTATCAGTGTGAAAAGGGCTATAAAGCGAACCACGGTGAGAGCCATTATCCATAAACAGTGGTGAACCTTCCCAGGAGTGGCCAGCTTACCGATATTACTCCAAGAGCACAGTGATGACTCATCCAGGAGTTAATAAAAGAACCCAGAACAACATCTAAAGACCTGCAGGCCTCACTCGCCTCAGTTAAGGTCTTTCTCATAATTCAACAATGACAAAGAGACTGGGGGCAAAAATGCCAGCCATGGGAGAGTTCCAAGGCGAAAGCTGACCAAAAAGATCACAAAGGCTTAAAGGCCCGTCTCACATTTGACAAAACAATGCCTTGATTATCCCCAAGACTTTGGGGTTAATATTCTGTGGACTAACGAGACAAAAGTTCAACTTTTTGGAAGGTTAAAGGTGTTATATCTGATGTAAAACTATCACTGCATTTCATAAAAAGAACATCATACCAACAGTCACACATGGTGGTGGTAGCATGATGGCCTGAGGTTTGCTTTGCAGCTTCAGGATCTGGACGACTTGCCGTAATTGATGGAACCATGTGCTCAACCAGAAAATCCTGAAGGAGAAGGTCTGGCTATCAGTTCGTGACCTCAAGCTCAAGCGCACTTGAGTTATGCAGCAGGTGATCGGCTCAACAAAAAAATATAAAGGTTTTGAAATGGCCTAGTCAAAGTCCGGACTTAAATCCGATTTTGACCTTAAAGAGGTTAAACCCTCCAATTTGGCTTAATTAAAACAATTATGCCAAGAAGAATGAGCCAAAATTCCTCCACAGCGATATGAAAGACTCACTGCAAGTTATCGCAAATGACTGATTGCAGTTGTTGGCGCCAGGGGTGGCACAACCAGTTATTTGGTTTAGGGGGCAATTACTTTTTCACATTGGGCCAGGTAGGCCAGGACATATTTTTTTCCTTAATAAATGAAATCATCATTTAGAAACTGCATTTTGTATTTACTCAGGTTATCTTCGTGTAATATAAAACTGGGAAGGGGAAAATACAGGCAGGGGCAAATACTTTTTGACAGCTTTGTAATAACTTTGTGTGTGTTTCAGGATACTGCAATTGCAGTTGGATTAAATAAAAGCCCTTAATCTAAATCATAGCAAGATTCACCTGTGTGTGTGTGGTGTGGTGTGGTGTGGTGTGAGACAGAAGTCTTAAATAAAACCAGTGTGTATTTGTGGTGCTCGTACTTATCCTATCTGTCTGCTAGCTAGTTATTTATCGCTGAAGCTAGCTGACAACAGACCGCCTGTTTAATGTCGATAAATCAACCTTGAGTTCCTGAAGCCAGACGGCCTCATCTCCTCCCTGAGCCGCTATCAAAGCTCGGTACTACTGTAACCTGACTCTCAGTACACACACACACACACACACGCACACACACACACACACACACACACACACATACTCATACATGAGATATTTGCGGTGGGTGCCAGGCTTATGAAAACCAGCAGGGATTGTTCCTGAATTAAGCAAAGTCAGGGGTGCCTAAATAGGGGCCGAGACGTAAAGGGGAAACGGGGGGTCAGGCCTGGATTGTGCCTGAATTAGCCAGACTATTCAGAACCCCCTGAAAAGCTCCTGGGCTCTTTCTCCACAAGCAAATTGGGAGGAAATCTGGCTATTGTCACGTGTTTTGAAGTGGCTAGGGGTTTAGTGGGGTGCTTACCTACAGATGAAAGCTGAGACAATGGGGCGGCGTGGCCAGCATCGGCAGATGGACTGCTGGAGAGCAATCCTGACTAAAAGGGCATTTTGGAACTGTGGGTGCCGTCAGCCAGCCACTGGTGTTGGACGAAACAAAGATTCCTTAATAACCCCCGTGTTAATGTGTTCTGGCATGGTTTTACGGTTTCAAAGTCAAATCAGACATCAGTTCTGCAACTTTTAGACAACAGTTTAGACAAAAGTTTGTTAATGCAGCGTATCATAGCGTGAAAGCTTTTAAAGACAAGATGAAATTCGTAATGCATTTTTGATTAGAAGGGTTTCGCTCAAATTGAATATGTTGACATGACCCGTGCATAGTAATAAGTGTATGAAAGCCATTGTTTTTAATAGAAAATTACAGAATAACATTATTTTATTTCAAATAAAAATGCGATTGGCACCGATTGTCTTAGGATATGAGCTAAGAAGATGAAAAGGTCACAAATGAATAAATAAACCTTTCTAGACTGATCTAAACTTTGGAACAGCTGCTTGGCCTGTTGTGTTTTTAACACCGTGAATTTCGAATTCCGACTTTGTTGTGTGCGCGAGTGTTGTTTGTTTTGACACTAAGCTAATTTGAACCAGGAGCAGCCTGAGGACTCGTTGCTAAACAACTGCTTCGCCTCACCTCAAAAAAGTGAACTGGATGCAGATCTCTTCCTATCAGTGCTTCTCTTTATTATCTTTATGTCTATAAAGGTAGCCTTAAAACTTTCGCAGCAAAAGTGAGAATAAGGTCTGTACTTTTTTTTTTCTGCAGTGCTTTTATAGATATTGACATCATTTTGATTGAATCTTTATTTTCAAAAAAGATAAACTTTTATCTCATTATTTTCTTCTGGTCAAACTTTGAGTTACAAGTGATTAAAGTAAACTTGAGATGACAGAGCACCATCTACTGACTCAGTGTGCGACTTGTGGGGGGAGCGAGTGCATGAACTTTAAATGGATGAATATTTACCACTTCAATGAATATTAATGCACTTCCACAGTCTCAACCTCCTGTGTGGACATGTGTGTGAGTGTCTGCGTGCGTCATTATGGCACACACTGATGGTAGCGGGAAACGTGTTGGTCAGCAGTGATAGGTGCTCTGGCTGCAAGCCCTCACCTCACCTCCCCTCTCCTGAGGCACTGGGTCCATGTTTCTCGTCAGTTCGCGCACCCTCTTCCTCCCTCTCCACCCCTGAGGTCTTCCGGAGCCTTCCTCAACATTCTGCCCGTGTCCGCACTCTCATTAATCAACGTCAGGCTCAGACCCTGAGCGCAACAACAAGGCCAGTATTCTCCGGTCTGGCCCCCTCAAACGCTCATACATCTCATTGTTCCTCCACCGATTCACATGGCCAAGAGAAAAGGGCCAAGAGCCCGACATGAAAGGGATGAGACCGAAAAACGAGCAAGGACGAGGCATCTCTTTCTTTTCAGCTCGCTCTCCTCCTTTTCTTCCCCGCAGCACTCTCTGTATCTGTCTCTCTTTTCATTCGGAACAAAAAAGTAGCATCGTAGACATGATCGCTTGGGAATAATTAATTAGCAGTAATGAAAAAAAAACAGCTTGAGATAGTGAGGGAGAGAAAAAGAAGTACAGAGAGAGAGAGAGAGAGAGATGTGTGTATGCCACCCTTTGTCCCTTGTTTGTCATTAACCTTTGCTGGAACTCCCGGATGGAGCTGCCACTTTTTTTCTACAAAAACAGCACTTTTTTCCACCCAAGAAAAAAAAAGCATTTATTCATGTCTAGGGAGAGAAAACTCAAATATTTTCAAAGGGTTTATGCTGATGCAGAACATTTTGACAGACAACAAAGAGCAAAGATTCAGGCATTTAAACAGAGCCAAGCTGAAAGTGTTGCTGGTTTGCATAAGCCGAGTGGAAAATCATTTCAGGCAAGAGAAAGACTAGCAGTGTATCTCATTTTCTCTCTCCATCTCTCTCTCTAATAAATATTCATTCATATAATTAATATCAATATAAATCATTATCGATGGAATGTTGCCAATTGGTTTTTGGGAGGTGCTTAAACATTTGTGATTTTTATTAGATTTTTTTGTCTCTTGTGTATGTCAAAATGTTACAACTGCAAGATGATAGACAGGATAGAGAGAGAGAGAAAGGGAGAGAGAGATATGGCACAGAGTGACCCTCGCCTGGATGACTGATGACCCCTTCTCCTGTTCACGTCAGCCCTCTTGCCTAGCCTAGTCACATGCCACATTGTGTAGCGCTGTTTGCCAATAGACCTCTGTCTTCAACACAGAGAGGCAATCAGTCTTTTCATCTGTGAGCTCTTGCTTTCACACACCCTCATACAGTTCCTCCAGGCAGTGGCCGGGCTGGAGGGAGAAGGGCGATGGGAAATTACATTGCCAATCAATCTTCTCTCCTGTCTTGATGAAGGCTGTCTAAACTTTCGCTCTTTAACTAACCCTCAGAGGTCCATTAAGAATGCTGGACATAAAGTGGACAAACAATAGGGAAGATTAAAAGCCATTCGATTCTGCCTGTGGAGTTTAAGGGGTTGTTCAGGCTGGGAAAGAGAGGGCGGGTGGGCGCAATGGTGTCAATGATATTTTTAGGAAATGTACTCGTTCAGGAAAAAAAAAATCAAAGGTATCTGATGTGATTTTACCCCTTTGCTATCTTTTTTTTTTTTTTTTTTGCCTTGACAGACCACAGTATCCATTTTTGGGTGACATTTCACATTCTATATGAGACTTTACAGATTACACAGCAATGTGGGCACAGACCTTTTGTTTTGTTTGGAATTTGGTAATGGAAGGTTTGCAAACTCTTCAGTTAAGCACCAGACAATATGTTCAAGCTTATTTTCATTCTTTAAGCAACACCCAGACTTAGACTTAAGTGTACATTAACAAGCCACTTTCTCACAGAGTAAGAAACCATTGTGAATTTATACTGTATAAGGACAAAATTCTGTTCAGTATCATAAGTAGCTCTAGCTAGTATATATATGAGGTGCGTTCAAGTCAAACTGGGACTTGTGATGAAATTCCTTGAGAATGAAGGCGTAAAAGAATAAATGGCGTTCCCAGCAGACTTTAAGCACAGTACAGTGATGAGACTCTTAGCTGCAGTAAAATATTTGAATGGTCTAATCATTTTAAAAAAGGCCGTACATTCGTGAATGACAATCCCGGCCGAGGTGGCTCGGAGCCCACTGCAGTCGTTCCCATGAACACTCAGTAAGTGAAATGCCTGGTCCTTGAAAATCCACAGATAACTTGTCACTAACTTGCAAAAGAGGTGCATCTGTCTGTGTGATCTGTACACACAATCATTCATGAACACCACCTGCACATTACAGGAACTCTGCTTGGAGTTATTGCCACATCCCCCAGTACCGTCCTGTCTCACTTCAAGCCTTTTCCACATGTTTGGGCCATTAAAGGAGTTCCAAGAAGCAGGCAGACTGATCACGTCTCCACTGCATTGAGAAAAATTTTAACCTTGACGGTATCCAAGCGATAATGAAACTCTGGGATAAGTGCGTTAGTGTAACAGGATTATATAGATGATATCAAAAGGTAACTCAAAAAGTCCCGGTTTGACTTGAACGTTTTTCATGCATTGCTTCTTTTTTTTTATGTGAAACATGTTGATTGACGCAAATTTCAAAATTTAAAATCACTGAAGCCAGTTATTTATTGCTAAACTGTAATCAAGATCAATATAAATATGAAATGCATATTTATGCATGAAACTACTGTTAATTCCTGAATCTGCTGAAAGATATACTGACCCTGAAAGGTAGCAATGAGCAAAGGATGAAGGCACAACTGAAAGCTGAACAGAAGCTCAACGAAACAGATTGACACCAGGGTTATTTTCTCAGCTCAAAAGAGGGCAAAAAATACCATGATGGTCACAGAGCAAATTTCTTCATGCCCATACAAGGTATTAAGATGTTTCTGATCTGCGTTGGCCCACTGCTGTCCCTCCTTGTTTCTCTCTCTCTCTCTCTCTCTCTCTCTCTCTCTCTTGACTGGGATGATGGCCAAGTGCCACCAAGGACACCCTGTCTAATAAATCATCCCTATTTCAACATCTGCAAGGCCCAAAGGCTCTACCCTTCACTAAGATGGGCCCTTCTCTCTCACACCGGGAGAGCCCTCAGGGACGACAAAACCCACTATTGTCTCAGCTCCAGTGAAGAGGAGTCTCTCTTCTCTTCCACTCTTTTTGACAAAAGGCGTCTGAAGGCCAGCTTTAGTCTGCCAGCAGAGATGGCCTGCTCTCGGCAGGGAAGCCACTCTCCCTCACTTGCCATCTCTTTCTCTCCATCCTCTACCCTCGCTCGCCCATCTTTTAATGCTCTCCTCCTGCGGAGGTCACTCGCCATGCCTGGCTCCTTTCATTCCCACCGCACTCACAGGAGAATATAAAGACATCAAGTGCGGAGGGGTGGGGGGAGAAAGCCAAAATTGCCAGAAAGAGATATTAGGCATGGCTGTCACAACCATTCTTTGGCCACTTTTCATCTAAAGTGTAATAGAGAAAAAGAAGGGGAAAGAAAGAAATAGATAAATAAACAGCACGACTGAAAGCTTGGATCAGGAGCTTGTTGCGTTATTCATTTAAAAAAGTGGATAGAAAAGGCTGGATTAAAAAAAAAAGTTTCTAACTGCCAATTACATAGAAAGAGGGAAAAAAAAATCAATTCTGAGCATTTAGATGTATAGTTTGGATTCAAACTAAGCTATTCATTGGATTTTGCTGGATTGTGCAGAGGACAGCATGGCGCGCTTGTGTGTTGTGTGAGAGTAACGCTGTGTGTACTTACTGAGCGCTGCCTGAAAGACTTCTGGAAGTGTTGTTTTTAGGATTGTGCGCACATGATGATCCAACCTTGTTCTGTCCTTTTTTTTCTTTTTTTTTCTTTTTCTTATTTTCTTTTGCACTGTCAAAAGCAAAAAGCAATCCTTGGTGATACTGAACAAGACTACACTCCACAAATAGGACCAATATCAGGACAAAACTCTGACTTGAATCTTTAAGATAAGAGAATCTAAAAATATGTGGTCCTCTGCAATTTATTTGATGACACTATTATGATACAGTGATGACCTTGTCTGTTGGCAACTCAAAATAATTTATATAAGCTCAAATAAATAAAAATAAAGAAATAAATAAATAAGCCATTTTACCAACTGGTGTTCATAAGTGTTTATTCTTCCGCATACTTATTGTAACTCTTCCCTCCAAACTAAATAAAACAATAATTGATTTGGCAATTAACCCAGAGAAGAAGAACACACTTTCTACTGCCAAATAGATCTTGATGTCTCAATCTGCAGCACCATGAATCAGATCAGCCGGTTGAAAAGAAGCATTTGCCAGCATTTCCCAGCATCCAGCAGAGCCTAGCAAAAGCCACACAGCAGTGAAGAGGTTCTGGACAGTGAGCCCAACACCAGTCCCAACAGTCTATACTGTGTGAAAGTGTCAGATAGCAACAATGCATATATTGTCTATCAAGACCTGCCACAGAGCTTTAGAGTGGGGGCTGGTGAGCAGAACAGACTACTATTACTTGTTGGCCTTGGCTGGCATGGACAGTATGTAGCTCTTGGATATGACAATGAGTAAAAACATTTAACACTACTTCTGCCAGACATAGCATGCATAATTTGAGCTGCTATTTAAATGGTTGTGTTTTTCTTGTCAACAGCAATTGAGTGTGTGACGTGGATGATTCTGATAACTGAATGCATCATTTTATTTAGAGGTACATATTGAGGAAGAACGATAACAAGATAACCAGAGTCAACTTGGATTCTTAAAATGCATTTGATTTTGGTTGGCTTGAGAGCAGATCCTGGCTGAGAGATAGGGAGAAAAGGAGAGAGAGACAGAGAGAGAGAGAGAGACCAAGTGTCACTCATCATTGAGAGGCCACTTCCATGGGAAACACTGAGCTCATGCCCTATCGGCCCTGTAATGGACACTTTAGAAGGGATGGACTGCCCTGATAGGTCCCCAGGCCCTGATAAAGCAGAATTCCTGTCTGGACTCAAACCCAAACAACATTAGCAGCAACACTGTTACCTCAAGCCCCCCTATTCTTCTGCACTCCTCTGCCCGCTGGCATAAAGCAGAGGCAGATTCCTCTGTCCAACTTTGGCAGAACTGGATGGTTTCTCCCTTCAGCACAGCGCCACTTATCTCCAGCCAGAGGGTAATGATAGCACTGTTAACAACAATAATGTGTGGCTGGGGCACAAAACTGCCATCATGACAAGTCAGAGGGGAAAGCTTTGGCATATCACATCATCAGGGAAAAAAAAAATGTTCTCTGTGACCACTAACTTTACATTATTTTAGCCATCTTCTCTTTTGCACTCTAATATGGTTAGGCTTAACAAGAAAACAATTAACAAGAAAAAAAATATTTATCAAGGTCCTGCACATTTTTTTCCCCTCTTTCACTCGTCTCTTGCTGTCTTGAGGGAAAGCCTCTTGTTAGTTTAAAACTCATGTTCTAAAGATTAATGCTGGCCAGAGGAGCACGTCATCCTTGCTTAACTTACAGCTGCAGGGTGGATAAAGCCAGTTTTGTGTTTTTTTCAACAGAGGTACGGATGAGTTCTCTCTCAGCGCCACTAGAGCTCTGCATCTCAGCGCCTGGCCACATCCATTAAACCGTCATGACACTGAAGAAACACTATGTGAAAGCCATGCAAAACTTTAACTTTTTCCTCCTCGTTTCACTCGTTTTCACTCCTCGCTCTTTTCAATGATCAGACGTGTGCGTCAATGTAAAAACAGCAAAAGGAAAAAATACATTTCTAGGTCCTTTTGTAAACATTTTTCCTGATGATTGCTCTATTTGCACGACTGACGTAAAGTTAAAGTCAAGGTATTTTGCGTCCGTCTGAAGAAAGGATGACGACATGCCTCCAGGGTCCCGATTCATAAGGCCACGGTGTTTCTAAGCCTTGTAGTCAGGGAAAAAAAAACGAGCAATAAGAGCTTAAACATGCTGATTCACCTGTCTAGACAAAAGCAGTAGTGCTAATAACTCTGACAGTACTGATGACCTTTACCTGGATGGCCACTAGGTCTTCCAGGTATGTGTCTGATGGTTCTTTGCGATAGCAATGGATAAAAATGCACCACTTCAAACATCCCGCCTGGTGCTTTTGGGGCCCTGGCAGCTGACACTGCTGTAAAGTGTTATCTGCCAGCTAATAAAGTCATTTGTGATGAGCCGAAGTTCATCCGCAGGAGCGTTTGCAGACAGCACCTGTCATCCAGGAATTATTTATAAAATAATTTATAGCAGATTTGCTGATCTCCTCTAACGTATCGTCGACCAAAAGTCAACGTCGGACCTGATCCAAAGTCAAAGTCGGCCTCTGCGATACTAAATGTAAAGCCAGAAGCTTAGACTTTCTTCTTGTCTGTACACTTTCCTCACTGCCGTCTTGCAGAAGCCCACCTACAAAGTCCATGCTGATATGACTGACTCCCTTCTGTCTGGCTTGTATTGCTGTGATTTGGGGTTTATGCTCCAGACTCCAGTTTATGCCACGTGTGTACTTTCCATGACATCTGTAAACGCTGAAATTACTGGGCTAGTGAAAGAGTGAACAAGGTGCACTAGATAGTGTTTTACCTGTACACATATCATAGTGCTGGCTATGTAAAGGGATATGGAAGAATGTTGGAAAACCTGGAGCGTTACCTTCGCCTGGAGTCATCAGTGTAAATAAAATTATAATAAAGGTCAACCATAAACAGTGTCCGGAGATGTGTCCCCTGAGCGCATGCTAGGCCTTGAACAGCTCATCTTTCACCTAATCTTTTCAGTTAGAGTAAACAGAGTGCTGTGAATCATGGAAGTGCAATGCGCTGGGACAGGCTAATCAATTTCATTAGCTGCATCAATCATCGCTAGCTGACGTTTATTGTGGTGGTGATGGGTTGATCTTCTGGACTTGGGGACAGGCGGCTTCGGTGATAAATGCTGCTATCTCCAGAGAGAAGAAATAAATAGAGGCCTCTTGTCTTCTGTGGGAGAGTTGGGCAGAAAATACGGCATGCGAAGAGGGTAAAAAGGTTAGGGCGGCGAATAGATCAATGCCATCATAGAGGCACCACATCGCCATGCAGTCGTATAAAGAAAAATCAATGTGCAGAGATGTCTGGTATAATGAATTGAGTGTGCCACTTCATTGAAGAGTTCACTGACATGCTGTTTCATGATCATTTCAATGACAGTAAATCAACGGTTCTTTATGGCCGTGGATGATTTTAAAGGTAAACGCTGCAAATGTGTTCTCTGCAGCAGTGAGACAAGAAGAAGAAGACAATTTCCTATCATGTTGCGATGATGATCAGGCCGAAGTAGAGTCAAGCCCAATCTCTGTGGATCTCTGGTCAAACACATTGCAACATTTTACTAGGAAAACAGCCAGGGTTTTATTTATTTATTTATTTAGTGTGTGTGTCTTTGTGTAACAAATACTCCCATGGCATGGACGTCTGCAACTGTAGATTAACAGAGAGATATATGTTCCCCTGTGTCCTCTGTAAAACGTTTAAAAGACAGAAATTCAGACTTGTGTTTTTCTACAGTATTTTGAACATGACCATCCATCATTGGACTTAATATAGGAGCATCTGTGTTTGCATGGAGAAGAAAAAAAAAAATCCTTGTCTGTCCTCAAATGCTCACGAGTTTCCAGAGATGTTTATTTTTGCATTGAACCTAGCAGTAGTTAACAGGCCTCTAAGTGAAGGAATGGCTTGTTGAAAGAGTCTAGAAAGTAACTAAACTAATCTGACAGTTAAACTAATGTTTTTTTGGTCATCGTTGAACATCGAACCTTGGGAAAATATACCATTTAGCAAATTCTCTTCAATCCTCAATAGCAGAGACGCTTCCCGGGGCTAAAACCATTGGCAGCGGATAAATAAAACATAAAACACTGTGAACTTTGGCCCTCATCAGCCTTACAAGTGGAGGAAATATCCTGTTTGCGATCCGTACTTTGTATCACCCGGCGGTATCTCTTGGCTACAGCTTTCAATTTCACTCTTTGAATTTTTTAGTGGTCAATGTGGGAACTAATCTGATCTGGACGCGTCTCAAGCCAGGAGGGTAAACGCTTTTCTAGCTACAGTTCATTTCAAGCACACAAGCGCGTTTTCTGTTGTCTGCACGACTGCAGAGCCGAAACGACGCGAATTCTTATCCCGCCATTATAACCATTACAGATGTTGTTGTTGGTGGGTTTACTCAACGAAGCCCTGTTCCAGTTATCATCAGCGGTGATTGTTTTCCATTCGGCTTAAACTGATGGGCGCAGGAATGGATTCAAATCTGTGATTGTAGAGATTTTTAACATCACAAGGCATTTTCTTTGGAAAATGCTGCTTTTTGAGGCCATCTGACATAAGTCACTCATTGATGAGGCCTTGTGTGTGTGTGCGTGTGTGTGTCTGTCTAACAAACCCATTGTACTCCATCTGTCAGCAAGGTAACAAGTGTGGAGCTTCGCTGTCAACATGCTGGAGATGAGAGTGTAAATGATAGGATAAAACACCACCGGCTGTCAGTGAAACACGTGAAAACACTCACGTTGTCAGACAGCTCCAGCCGTATAGAAGCCCTCACCCACAGTGTTCCCAGGCGAACGAAGAAAGCGGTAAATCTTTTCTCGTCATATCTTTGCCGTTATTTTATTCAGCTAAAGAAAACACCTATCCCTAAACCCATGCGCTACAAATAGAAAGCGCAAAGAGAAATCCCGGCTCAACGTTTAAGTGCAGGCTTAAATTCCGTTTGTCTATGGATATTCTCGCTGAATCCTTCATGTAATTATGCTGAGAAGCCTGCGTTTAAGAACTGCTGTAAATGAAAGACATATTATGTATGCTATGTTATGTTATAGGTATGCCAAACTGCAGCTTAGATACAGTATGTCTAACCCTTTTTAGAGCATAATATCTCCCATGATGTTTCCATCATGAGGTTTGGCCCATGGATGATGTTATTGCACTATTTATGTCAGATGTCCTTAAATAGTTGTGAAAAGATTAACTGTCTCTTGGGGGGGACAAAGTTGGCTTCCATTTGAGTTTTGTAGTATATGACCCAGCAGCGGTTGCAGTGAATTAACCAATCCAAATGTATGGGTTTAATGAAGGAAAGTCCTGAAGAGTGCTGAAGAGAAATGTGTGTGTGTGTGTGTGTGTGTGTATGTGTGTGTGTGTGTGTGTGCATGTGTGTGTGTGTTCTGATACAAAAGGCTGGCTCATGAGCTCTGTGAACTCTGTGTTTTGCTTGGCGGAATAATTGCTGCGATTATTCTTTTCCATCCAATGAGACAGATTTAAAGATCCCCTGCACCCTCATTTTCTTTCTTGTATGGAGTCTGTCTTGGCGACAAACACATTTGTCTTGCCCAAATTTTTCTGCCATTATACAATCACCCCAAATTAAACAGAACTTTAGATTTACATTTGACAGACCTTCTACCATGGATCTGGATTTGTTTGAGTCATGCGTACAAAAAAAAAAAAAAAAAGGTTCTCTAACCATTAGATGACGTATTAATTTTTTTTTTTCCGCAGAAAAAAAAACTCATCAGTGACTGACCTCTGCCTCAACCCAAGTCAAAGAAATCCAATATTTGTGCTGCTCAGCCTCATATACACATCTACTCATATACACACCTCACAAAAAACGTTTCTCTTTAAAGTTTGGCTCGTCTCAGCCTGCCCTCAACGTTGACTTTTGCAAAGCCGCAGTCCGGATGCCGGTGTAACTCCTCCTAACCATCGATGTTGCTTTAATGCGCCAAGACTTTCTTGAGTGAAGAGACTGAAGTCTGCTTAAAAGAGCATGAAGCGTGCCTCCATATAACAGGTGGTTAATCCTTCTGGATAAACAAACTGATCTAGAGAATGCACCGTGATTGGGTATAAACAAAAACATATGCGTACAAATGGCAATCATGACATTAGAGCATTACAGAGTTTTCCTTCAGCATGTCTTTTTTTTTTTTTTTTTTTTTTAAATGACAGTTTCTTTCAGCTTGCACTCTCCAAATGTCAACTAATCTCATCTCGCAAATATGCCCCTGTTTGCATTTGCATAAAAGGGAGATCCTGGCCTGAATTAAAAGCTTCTATTGATCTCCTGTAGACATCCGAGCACTTTCATCCTCAGTTTGAAACACTGCCGGGCTCACGGCGAACGTGCAGCAGAAAAACAGATATTGATAAAGCAGTATTAGGTTTCAAACAGTCAATCATAGTGCAGGAGAGTGTATTAATAAAAGTATTCGGATAATGAAAGTCCCAGGCTACTTACAATAAATAATCTATAGAGTGCTTTCTGGAGATTCTTTAGAGTAGCAGGTTTTCATGAGTAAATATGTCTATTATTATTATTATTATTATTATTATTATTATTATTCGTATTATTATAATTACACAATTACATGTCAAAGCGTTCCATTTGTCTTATACCACAGCTTCTTGACTTATTTATTAAAAAACAATATTCAGGCGCTAGTTAAACACTGAGTATTAGTGCATTAGTGTAATGGGGTTATATAGAGAAATAAAGGTAGTTTTTACTCTCATAACTGTGTTCGGTTATTCTGTACAGGCAAGTCCCAGTTTGACTTGAACGCCCTGTCGTACATTTTATCTGTTTATAGTGGTGGTTAATATTGTGGTACTATGAAGCCAGCTAGTTCCTGTTATCGTTCCTTCACCAGTACCTTCTCTTTTGCTGTTTTGAGAGACTGTTACAAAGCACTGATATTGGAGACTCCTTCCAAAAATGCTAATCTCATCATTAATCCATAAACCAGTAATCTCACATACCAGTTAAACCACCAATTAGCCGTCATGAGTCAGCACTGCCACTATGCTATGCTGTCTTGTCTGGCTTTCCTGTATGATCATTACAGATCATCCTCCTAAATGGTTTATCAATAATCCCACTCCGCACCTTGATTCATCTCTATCGCTCTGCCAATACAGAAGTCTAGAGTCCTAAAAGGCCCCAGCGACCTAAAGATGATGGATGATCACACCACGAATATGGGATATGGCTCTTCATAAATTCGAGTCAGCTTGTTATTATAAACGGCGATGTCGATTTTTTTTTTTTTTTTTTTTAGACAGAGGTTCAGGAAGTGAAGTCCTGCTGCATAGGTGGAGCTGCTGACTTAGCATCTGCAGACGTTTCAAAGAATCAGATGATTATTGCAGCAGCAATTTAATCATGGGAGTGGTAAATTTTGATGTTAGTAACACGCTAAGAAAAGTATTTCATACTGCAAGACATGCTGACCTTGAAGGTAATACCTGCGTTGTTTGTCTATCAAATCTGTCGTTCTATTTCTCTCGCACACACCCACCTCATCCTGACCGAAAGCGAGGGCCGGTGTTAGCTTTACTCGTGCTGATAAGTGTTAAACAAACTTGCTTGCCGTAGCCGTCGCTCCTCTCTCCTTTGTGTTGGCACAATAGGAATTCAGCATTCCTTTAGCCATCCGTTTCGCCGCCCGCCACGTCTTTCTCACACTCCCTGACAGGACAGGAGATGTTGATAAGAATATAATAGGGAATCAAACAATGCTAAGCTGGGAGCGATTATATTTAATTGCCCACGGTGGAGTGTTCACTATCAGTACTCCCTTGATGTTTGCCTTGGCCCTAAAAAGCTGCAAGCCCTCAACTTATTAAAGTCATCACGAATATATCAGATTGTCGCTAGTTTCCTGGTATTTACCGCTGAACTCTTTTCTGTTCTCACTTGCAGTTTTTATACTTGTATGTGTAGACTCTTTGTTGAAATGTTGTTAAACAGTGAAAAAAGTTCTCCTGCATCCCTGGTGGCATCTTTTGGTAAAATCTCAGATTTTTTTCCCGTCCCATTTTGAAGACAAATGACTTTAGATGCGAAAGCCCAGCAACGATACAATCTAAATGCGACCATACACACAGTAATGACACCAAAGTGTAAGCCGGGTGTTTACGCTGATCGTTTAGCAGCACGGCTTTCACCTTGGTGTGTATTTTGATATTTATATTTATATGTATATATATATATATATTTATAACAATGAGAAACGTGGTTTGCGTGAAACCATGAGAAACAAGACGCTCGGACGCTGGTTTCTGGACGCGCTTCGCATTCCCCTCTTTCTCTCTTTGTGTTTATTTCTGTCCGTCTCGGACCGAGGGCCGAGTTTCCTCCTCACTAATCTGCATGTCAGGAGATCAATAATGTGCCTGCGTATACATATCTAAAAGCCGTGCGCTTCGCCAAAACAAGAGAATATTCTCAATAACTGCAAAGCAAAACTTTCAATTTGTGGCTTTCTTCGTGTGGTTCTTTGAGCCAAAGAGATGCCACTCAGCCAGTTCAAAAGGCATTGAGGTTTGTTTTCTGGTGTTTCTTTTTGGAAACTTGTGGCTTTTGACATCCATAACCATCTATTGGCTGCACTGCTATATTGCCTCATATTATCCAGACTTGAGGAGAATTGTTTTTGGCAATGTGTGCGCCGAAATTTCCCCGCTGCAAAAGCTCTTAAAGTGTGCTTGCTTTACTCCTTACCTCCAGCTTTTACAGCTCCATGTCAGGCCCTTTCGCAGTCGTCCGTTAATTGCAATTAGAACGAAACTGAGCCATGACAAGACGGAGTGGTCGTTGCCTTGACTAAGACCGCCGTCTTTACCTCAGCGCCACTTGTGTTAGGCTAAAGAGGGAAAAGCAGAAGAAAACCTATTATGTAAAATGAAGGGGTGTTTTCTTTGCTAGTTGTGTGTCTATTAGGACAGCTGGATGGCTGGTTTGGAAAAGCTTTGCTGGTGTGTGTGTGTGTGTGTTTGAGGGGTGAGGTTGTTTTCTTTTGTCTCTTGGTTTTCACTTTGTGTCAGTATAAATAGAGTCGAAGGAAATGATGGTATGCTTATAAAGGTGTGTTATAATGTTAATAACAGAATACATAGACATTTACTTTCTCTCTTTCTCTCTCTCTCTCTCTCTCTCTCTCTCTCGTTCTTTTTGCTTTTTCTTCTGCACACATACATTGATGCTAATTAGGTTCAGCCATTAGGGCTGAATCATTCACCCCGTATTTATTTTTGAAGTCTTCCACCATAGCACCTCTGTTTTCGGACATTCTTGCGCACTGTCAGCCTGACACGCTAATCACAGAGCTTCACGACTTTTTCATTTACATAAGAAGCCCTGACAGGCTTGTGTAAGCAAACATAGCGAGACGTTTTTTAGAGGTCCAATTGTGCATGTTACGTCTGTTTAGAAAAAAACATCGCAATTCCCACCGGAGTATCAATGCCTCAAATTGTCTCGTCACAAAACATAAGGGGGGTGGGGGGTGGAGTCATAAAAGTCACTTTGAAATGATTCTGACATGCCATAAATCATCTCAACGCTTGTGGCGAATCATACTTTCCAACCATCTAATTAATACATTATTTATTTACTCGACATGCACCCACACATATGGCCAGTGCTCTCCGATGGTAAGTCATTTAACCAGCTGGGTGTTGGCCAAGTATACACATACAGTACAGTACGCATGCGCTCTCTCTCTCTCTCTCTCTCTCTCTCTCTCTTTCTCTCTCACTTTCAATTTCTATTTGTTTAGGATTTTACAAAATATGCTCCACATCAAAACATTATGTAATTAGTAAATATTTTAACTCATTTTTTTTCTTTTTCAGATATTTTAAATTTCAGATTTTTGGACAAAATCATTTAATATAATGCAAAAGTAGTAAAAAAAGTAATAAAGTATTTTGTGGCTTCTTATGCAACTGATATATATGTATAGATTTTAATAATGTAATTAATATTAATAATAGTGATTATTTTCCCAAGGTGAACACATACACATACTCTTACTCTTTATCTCTTTGTCTCCTTCCATGTGCATTTATGAACCCACAGTAAGCATGTTTCCGTGTGCATCTTCAGTTGTGTGAGATGAAGCAAAGAATAAATTTAAAAAGAAAAAAAAGGAGTCGGTGGTCTGCAGTTGCTCGCTTTGGATTCTACACCATGCGTGTTTACAACGTGTCATTCGAACGCACTGGCACCATAACGCCGTTTTGGTCTGGTGTGGCTGTGACACGGCTACAGGATTGAATTATGTATGTAAGTAGTTTAAGCAGACTTGTTGGAGTATTTGTGATGTAATTGCTTCCACTTGGTTGGCTTGGATACAGTGACAGGCTCATTTAGGGAACCACAGCTTTTGGGCAGTGTGTAGTGCTTCCAATCAAACGCTGATAAAGGGATTCTGGGAACATACAGTATTCGCTTCCTTTTTTTGTTTGATTGTTTATTTGTTTGTTTGTTTTTCTTAATTTTTTTTAGTAAGTTTCAATTTTTTATTTTTTTTTATCCACACATCCTTTCGCGCATTTTTTATTACCCCAGTGGGTTGCATGCTCACTTTTAGGGCCTCCTTCCCAATTTGAATTGCATTTCAGCACACTGCCAGAATGCATTCAGATGAGTTGCGAGAACGGACGCAGTTGTGCTGACGTGTGGTTAAAGCAGCTCGACGATCATCAGGAACATATTCTTCGTGTGAAAGACACAGAAAGGAAAAGAGTTTGTATAATGGTTAGCTCCCACAAAAATGCAGTGCTTCTCTTAAGACATGCACACACACACACACACACACACACAGATCAACAGTCAATCACGTGATACAGCCATTAAGGCTACAAAGTTCATTTTCCTAAAAAAAGTTAGACAGATCTTGCTAACCAACAGTTTTCACTAATTTAGGCCATCACAATCAGACACCCAATCATGCAAGCATTACGAAGAAATAAGCATGATAAACAGTAAGCAACAGATTATATAAAAGCTAGAGCTGTCATTATTAAGACCCTTCTGTGTAAGTGTGTGTCCCGAGTGTAAGTGCACTCTCTAAACAGAGCGATAAAAATCTCTCAGTGGTACAGAAAGCTCCTGGATCTCACAGAATCGCTTTTTGTGTAACAGAGCACTATGAAATGTGCCCATGTCAAGTCCAATACCCAGGCCACATGTTTGGTCGCAGAGCCCTTCCTCACCCCTCACACACCTTCCATTCAGAAGATGAGACAGGAAAAGGAGGTGGCGTTCTCATGCTGGAGATCAGCGCGCTCCTGTAACACAGCCCAATAATCCCAGAGCGCAGCCCTCTTCCTCTCCTCCCTTGCCCGCGAATGAAAGAGCGGCACACAGAGAGTGGTGAACTCACACGAGCTCCCATTATCTCCCGAAACCTGGAACAGACCCGGCTCTCATCAGGGCTGCGGCTCTAAAAGACGCCGGCTGTATTCTGGCGCGCGCCTCTCTAGATAAATATTCCTGAAGGGCCCCTAATACCACATCTCCTCCTCCGACTGTCTGCGCCGAGCTAAATTTCCTGCTCCCGTGAGTTAATGTCAAATCTATGAGGCTTTCATTTCAGCACACAAAGAGGGAGCTTGAGCGGGCGTGC
>JAOVVB010000036.1:5960639-5978995 GCA_028570985.1 Heterobranchus longifilis
CGCTTTCAGGTCAGGGAGAATGAAAGAAGTGTGTGTGTGTGTGTGTGTGTGTGTGTGTGTGTGTGTGTGTGTATGTGTGTGTGTGCGGGTGTACGTGTGCGTGCGCAGACATTGAAAGAGAGAGAAAGGAAATATCAGAATTTTTAGAGAATAACAGCTCATCATTTTTTATTCACAGTACTGGGAATCAAAACCACCTCCATTAATCTGGAAGGAGGAGACATGATCCCTCTAAAACACTCTGTTCTTTATGAATAACAACTGGATCTGGCGCAATTTCTCAAAAAACAACAAAACTACTGACTAAACGGATGAACTCCTAATTGCTGCTGTGATGTCTTCAACCTAGCTTTATTATCAAAGATGACAGTCTTTAATGCGCTGGAGAAAAGCAAATTATGTGACAGCGACATCTTTGTATGTTCCTTACCATATGCAACAAATTTTACAGAATCTATTTTTCGATTTAATACTCCCCCCCCCCCCTTTTTTTCTCACACACACATTCCCTCTCCCGTGAGCCATCCTCATTTCTTTCGCGCACATCTCTCACCCTTTTGCACTTTTCCTTCTCCGCATGCACTGAAAACCGCACACATTCCTAAACATGCTTTGGGTCAGGGTTTTGTGCAAGAATCTGAAAGTGACTCATGAGAGAGAAGGAGAAAGTAAACGGGGCCTGTCAAAGTCATCACTTGTCAGCGAACGAGACAGAGGGACAAGAAGACAGAGGAAGAGACGCATTTGTTTTCACAAGGCCGCTGCAAATCCCTCGTTAGCTCACTCAGAGCATTTCTGCGTGAGGCGGCCGGGAGAGCGTTTCGGCAGGACGTGTCCTTCCTTCGGTTCCCTCGCTCCTCCCAGGAGAGGTGCTGAGCTGAAGCCGGAGAGGAGCTGACACTGACAACACTGAGAACAGCAGGGGAAATTCCCCTCCATATCCCCTCAATAAAAGCCCAGCTGCAGTGCAGTAAGTGAGACAGTAAAGTAAGAACAGTCTGCTTCGCCCCTCTAACCCCCATGAGTACACGCTCTTTTCTTCTAAGTATTTCTTGTTACAAATGTTCGGAACGTTTTTGAAGTAAATCATTGCAATCTTTTATAAGTTCTCTGTCTCTCTCTCTCTCTCTCTCTCTCTCTTAAAATTCACTTATACTATTTCAGCAGTTAAAATATAAACTAAACCCAGTAAAAATATTCAGTTTAGTTTTTCTAAATAATATCTATTGGTGCGGGTGTTTGTTTACATTAAGCAAGTAGCTTATTTTAAAGTAGATTATTAAATCCAGCACATAACTGTTCATAACATCGATTTTATTCAATATTTTAATTTCACTTATTGTTCAGGTTAAACTTCAGACAGAATCTAAGTACAGTATCTAAGTACTGCGAAAATTCCAATAAACTGTGTCAAGCAGTCGATTTAAGACGCACCCACAGTTTGACGTATGCGTAGTACGATGTCAAAACTTGCGCTTCATAATTTGGCACAAAAACAAGGTTCAGTTTTCATAGTGTATGTTCCATTTTTTTGGAGTAATGCTGAGTGCTTGCTGTCGTGTGTGTGTGTGTGTGTGTGTGTATTGTGGCGGCTTGTAGGTGCATTACGGTCGTTTTTTGTGTCTTCCGCAAATTCTGTGTGTCCCACGGTAAACTTAGCCACGCCCACCTTGGGGCAAAAGCGCTGAATGAGTAAAATCAACCGTTAGATGCTGTGATCTGTAATCTGGCTGGACAGACATACAGACAGAAGTTTTTCAGAGACTGGTTTCGGGTCCTCCAAAGTATGAAACATTAAGATGTATATTATTTAGCGATTTCCAATCAATTTACAGACAAAACCTTTTTTAATATATATCAGAACTGCTAATAATTCAAACCACTGAAAAACATAATTTGTGCCCTTTGCACCTTTACTCACTTTGCATTTTGATAGAAGAACATTAGTTTGGTCTATTTAATTTCAGTTTATCCGAATGCATTATGATAAAAGCAACAATTGAGACTGTAATCACGCTCATGTTCGTTACAGCTGCACTCATCTCTTGAGTCGATGATGATGTGCTACAGATGTAACAGTGATGCAGGCTGAAACTAATTATCCCCTAAGTACAAAATGTCTATTTCATGCCATTATGTTTATTCTTATTTACATAGGCTGGGGGTGGTTTAGTCCTTGGTTCCGGAAATATAATCCATGCTAAGCCATTCGTTAACAGCAAATAAGGCAATGTAGGTGCCAAAAATTAAGCCTGATCATTATGTATTATCATTATGTTTTCTTAAAAGAAAGAGAGAGAGAGAGCTTTGCCAAGCTAGTCTATTTAAGCTTTTATGTTAAAAAGGACAGTGTGAGTGTCTATGGTATTCTCGACATGCCGGTGTTTCTCCTGCAGCCAAGTACGGCTTTAATGCACAACTGTTCTTATTGCGTAAATTAAATATTTTGATGATGGATAGAAACTTCACCTCAGATGGCATATAAAGCACATGCAGGCCAGAGTATTAGAAAGTGGTGGCCAGTAGAAAACTGTTGGACAATCAATGCAGTGGCAGTCAAGAAACCATTTCTTCTGTACATGGTTTTCAGGAAGCGATCAAGCAGGCATGGATTGAGCGAGTGACAGCGCAGACGTCTCAGCCAGTTTCATCAGGTTTTGAAGAATAAAGGACCTAAATGTTGATTGTTGAATAACAATTAATTGCATAAAATAACAAACTATTATCTTGATTGTAAATTATTATTTTTTAAAATTTAGAATGTTATTTAAAGATAAAACTGCACTTTTGTCTTAAAAGTTTTGGCCACCACTATAGGTTTAGAGTCTTCACCTTCTGTGGAATGGGAATGGAATGGAATATTATTACACAAATAACAAGCAACAGACAATAAACTGATCGAGGAAGTCCAGTGAGCAGGTAAAGCAGAGAGAGAGAGAGAGAGAGATCAGGGTCAGAGACAGAGAATGGAACTCAAGCCCTAAGCCCACCACGGTGCTAGGTAAACATGACACCTTTTCACCCCAGCCGAGAAGAAAATGCTTGGTAATGACCCACCGGGACCCTGCCAGCTCTGGATGACCCCCTCCTTTAGCTGGCTAAAGCTTAATTCTTACTAATTACATTCCTGAATGACAGAAAGTTGGCAGAAGCCGCAGCGAGGGCCCAAGTACTCTGGCATCCTGAGAGAGAGAGAGAGAGAGAGAGAGAGAGAGAGAGCAAGCAGTGGTAGACATACTGAGGACGTGACAAACTCATTAACACACCAGGAAGGAAGAGAGGGAAAGAAGTCTGTAACCAGAGCAAAGGTGAATTCTGATGAGAGGAAATAAAAGATTTAAGAAACCATAACACATTTATCAGTCATCAAATCTGAACTCAGAACTTTCAGAGAACACAAAGACGGTTTCTGGACAGGAATTAAATAGACACCTACTGTAGACAACTACGTATTAAGCTTCCAGCACAGGGGTTTTTATCAGGATGTTCTGATTTCCTCAGCTCTGTTCAGCTGTTCAGGATCAGGTTGCCTGCATTTGCCTTTACGAGATAATTAATGGATTTTTTTTTTCTTGCAGCAGTCTATCGAGACAGCCCCATTATGTGGGCGGAATTAAATGCTTTTATCACCTTTTTCACAGCCCTTTCCAACTTGTGAAAAAAAAATATTATGCAATTAGTCAGCCTGAAAGAACATTACACCTATATTTATATACAATACCCAGCAAATTGGACAATATTCTCCGGTATGTTCAGAATTCAGATACACCGCATTAATGCAAGGTTTCTCTCTCCCCGCCCTATTCTTTTTTTTTCTTCTTTTTTTTTTTTAACCATCAGATGCTGCCGATATTTTTGATATAATGGTTTCAAATGACTCAGTGGAGCGAGATAGCTAATACAGAGCTTAGCAGGGGGAAAAGGGACGTTGCATTTTTTTATATAGCATAATACAGCTCTTGTGTTTGTCTAAGACAAGGGCCCTTCTGCGCCTCCAAATCCTCAGGGCTATCTTTCAAACAGTGATAGTTACGGAAATTAGCGGCACAGAAATCCATAAGCATCACTCGTCAGGGGGCTTATTAAGTGTCTTTGTGAGGTTATGAGGGGCGGGCGAAGCTCCTGGCTCAGAGGACTCCCAGGCGCTTCCCTTGCTCCGCCAGCTGTGAAGAGCAAGCATCTCTTTTGCTCACACACAGTATATATATCACTTGTGTCAGTGCATGCTGTGTCATCTCTCTGTTGCTTTTATCTGTCTGATTGAGAAGCAGACTTAAATCTCACTAGCTCAGGGTCAGGATGTTAAACATACTGTAGTACGTTACATACTGTATCACTTCTACTGCAGGGATTTTGACTGCTCAGAACCCAAAAAATCCAGGATTTGTGGGACACGCACTTTAGAAAAAATTGCAGCAGTCATTGGGACAACAGTAGGAGCACTCGCATCGCAAGATTACTGGCGAAAAGGCTTATTGATGATGTCTTTTAATTACCTAATTAACAAGACAAGATCCTCAACGTGGTAAAGTTAATGTGACATTAATGGCAACCAATAGCTGACATATGACAAGCGTCTATAAATCTGGCATCTCGAAAGATGAGACAATTAGTAGTTAATTTTATATTTCTAACAAATAAAGGGTATTTTTTCAGGTTGAGAAATAAAATGACATGATACGCTAAGTGGAAAAGCACAGTTTGTGTGCTGGCTATAGTGCAAGAGAGAAAAAAGAAAGGAGGGAAAAATCCTAGCAGAAAACGAGGTGGATCTGTGACAGTCAGCGCTCCTAATCTGCAGTAATAGTGCTGAAAAGCCTTGCACTGCCTTGAATCTAATTACGGCATGTTTTAGTAGTCATGTTCGTCACGGCTCACAGGTATTCGCACAGCCCACTTCAATTCCGCAACACAACTGTTTATTAGCTCATCTAGCTCATAAGCCGTCCCCTTCCCCCGCGGTTCAAAAAAACGAGCTCCATTTACCACGCAAAAACTTCCCGCACCGCCGTCATAAATCTCCCCAGACATGGACATTGATTCGGGTAATAATATGTAGCTGAATGTCGCATGGATGCCTCTGTCGAGATCCATCCATCTATGAAACAGGACATGCCAGTAATAGGAAAGACTGTATGGCCCGAGGGCTGGAGCTGCTGTACTCGGCGGCTCATCAGGCCCAGTGAACTTTGATGCGTTGCTGGTAAATATAATTCCATTATTTCCTCCCAGCTCAGGAAGCTGCAAGGTGCACCAGGGCATGAACCGGCAGTCCCAAAGGAACAAGCCCCCGAAGCAGAGCGGGAAAATGATGTTGTTGTTTCCTTTCAATGGCTTTCAGGCCAGGTGGGAGCCGTGGAGGGATTTCATTATCTATTTTTTTTTTCTTTTCTGAATTTAGTTCCACAATGCCTAAGTAATTACTAGAAATAAAATAAAATTAAAAAAAACCTGTAAATGGTGATATTTCTAACCACACAATTTTAGCAAAGGATATCATTTGCAAATTTATGTTTCACATTTTAACAGCTTGATCTGCTTTAACTCCCAGCAGTAGTTGCTTGTGAACTTTAGCCACTTTCACACTAAATTTATGCGTTAACACACACAAGAAGGGCAAGTTCGCTCACCCCTGACTTGGTAGAAGTGGTTGGGTGCAGATTGGCCGTTTTCCTAACCAACCTTGTTGCCTGCAGGCTGTGACCAGATTTGGACCCTGTGTGTATGTGTGTGTGTGTGTGTGTGTGTGTGTGTGTGTGTGTGTAAACACTCATGTTGTCTAACTCAGAGTAGAGACGTAAGATGGAGGTCTGTTCTTTAAAAAAAAAAAAAAAAACATAAATGCAAATTTTTACGATGAGAGTGTGAGCTTCAGCAGTCGCTCAGCAGTCGCTCTGTGAAGGCTCTGCCTGTCTGCCTGCCTGCCTGCCTGCAGAACGAACCCCACCCATCTTAAACACTCTATTGGTGGAAGAACAGGAAAGGAGTGTCTCACTATCCAACTCTTGCAAAATATTGCTCATACTGTAACACCGTCTAATGAGCGAGTCAACCGGAAAGCATCGAGAAAAGAATAAAGGTTACTAGGCAAGAAATGTGCTCAGACGTCTGTTCTGTAATAGTTCCAGCAAATGATCTTTATCTCCCTAAATGGCATAACAGTAAAGCCATATAAAGCTCACACAGTCCTTTCTCCTGACAGAGAGAGAAATCAGAGGAAAGTGGATTTCAGTGGGCTGAGGAAACATTTTGAGAAGGGAGATGGAGGAGGAGGAGGAGGAGGAGGAGGAGGCCAGCACAAACTAGACCATCTCTTCAGGCTGCTAATGAAAACCAGAGCACCGGTCAAACAATTCTGCTCTGTTACTGCCTGTCACTCACTCGTCTCGCGGGCTGTCTGTCTGTCTGTCTCGCTCTCCATCTCTGCCTCCCTCTGATGTCTTAGACATGAATATACATCTGTTTAATATGAAGTTAAAATCAACAGTCATTAGGCTTCCCTTCATGTTAACTCAGGCATTAGGTAACAATAACAAACCAGGAACTTCAACATTAATAAAAGTAATCTTAACAAAGTCGTTAACAATTTTGTTAATTGACGTTTGAGTCTTGAGTAAATAACGAACATGGGTCAATTATTTACGTAATGTTCAAACAATTCATATCGTTTTCTGGATTCTCATTGTCCACTAATGTGGTAAACAATGTCTAAGGAAATGTAACCTGTTAATAATAGTGTGTAAATTAGGAGAGAAATTAGCGTTGGTACATATTTTCTATTTCTTTTTAAACAAGATGGCTAGTCTTTTCCACCAGCCACCCAGTATTATGCTTTTTCCACAAGTTTAATGATGGCTTGGAGAGTGAATTTGTGGTGAGCAACAAAAGGCTGTCTCTCTGTTTTTATTTTCGATTCTAATGGCCTCATTAACCCAGCGCCGGCAAAACATCATGCTTCATTCCTTTATTTGCTCGGCCTCGTCTCATTGCAGCACACCACTGAATTACTTTGCCTCATAATCATCTCTCTCTCCCTATACCTTGCTCTCTCTCTATCTCTCTATCTCTCTCTCTCTCAACCTTCCTATTCGTTCAACTCTCTCTCCCTCCCTTTTTTTCCCTGTCTGGCTGCTGAAAAAGTGCTGATCACAGCCAAACGTGGCGCAGTCTGGAGCAGGGGTAAGGGGATCTGTGAATGGTGCGAAAAGAATTAAGTGCCAGTAATAATTGGAAGCGAGCCTAGAGAATCCAAATATAATCTTACAGCGGGAACACTTGTAATGCGTTCAGTCTGGACGCTGCCCCGAGTGCTGACAGCGGCTGCTGCTGAAGCCGTTCCCTCCTTCTCTCTCTCTCTCTCTCTCTCTCTTTCTCTCTCTTTCTCTCTCGCTGTCTTTCTCGATTCTCTCTCACTCATGCGTGTTGCCATGTCTGTGCTGCCAAAGAAAACAGTCGCTCTGTTGTTTCTGGCATGTTTAGCAAATCTTCCCCTTTTTATTTGATTCCTCCAGTCCCAACACAGATACACACGCACGCACACATGAAGTCTCTTGTTTTGATACGGACATCAAGAAGGCCTCAGCGTCTCAGCACGTGTGCCAGTGGGAATGTGAAGTAATTGCTAATGCAATGAGTCTCTGGAATCTGAATCATTACATCTTAAGTTTTGTATTTTCAGTGAAAGAATGTAGTTCGCGGTTATCTGGTGTAACATGATTTGATATGATTATCTGTTCTAATATGATCACTGTCAGATTTGACTCAGATAATCAACTTCACAAATTATCATCATTTGCAATTATTACCAGCATTACATAAAATGCTGCTACAATTATTGTTTATTCTTTTGAATTGATAGTGATGGAGAATAATAATAATAATAATAAAAATAAAAAGAAGAATAAGAATGGCAATGATGATAACAAAAAACAATAACAGCAATAATAATAATAATAATAAGAAGAAGAAAAATAGCAATAACAACAACAACAATATTATTATTATTAATATTAATAATAATAATAATAATAATAATAATTACAACATAAACAGCATGGGCTGAGTTATGAAAATTTATGTCAAATATTTAATTATTATTATGAAATTATTTTCATATATTACGATTTCATATTATTGTAAACTGGCATAATAGGCCTTTCTATGATATTACTGATATCTTACTGATCAGTAATATAATACTTTCTATGATATTACTGATATTATAAAATCTAAAATATTGTGATATATTTTAGATTTTATAAGTAAAATAAATAAATAAATAATGTAATTTGTGAAATGTAAAAAAAATTACACATTTAATTTTTTACACAGTTTTTCTTTTTTTAAATAAAACACACATGATGATGACATTATTATTATTATTATTATTATTATTATTATTATTATTATAATATAAAGAATAAATCCCGCCTGCATGTAGTGAAACAGCAGCATAATAGGAAGGCTAACCTGCGGGCTCAGCGTCAGGAGCCAGCGTCTGATTCTCCATAAACGTGGAAAGGAAGCGAGGAGGTTGGCCGACGCATTCCGGTGGTGCGGCCGTGTTGGTTACCCTGCCCAACCTCGCCCTTGGCCAAAAAGAGAAATGCCAGCACTCTCTCTCACCCTCTCTCGCCCTCGCTCTGAGTGCCTTACATTGTATTTTTAGACCGCTGCTGTTTTTAAAGTCTCCTAGTCATTCTGACGCTAATAGCGCAAAGCTGAACTTTATTTTCAGAGTTCTCGTGTTTCCTGTCTAAATCGGGCACCGTGGCACTGCAGCCTGCGGGATTTCCACAGCTGCGCACGCGGCTGTAATGCCAGCGCTGCAGGTTAGCGGAGCTGCTCGCAGAACACAGATGAATTGCTTAAGAGCAATTCATTACATGCACAATTAGTACTAAACCTGATACGTTTCTCTGTATTGAAAGGACGCTATAAATCGTAGGAGAGATTGTGTCCGTCTCTCTGGGACTTGCCGTCTGTCCATACGATTGTTGAAATGACCAGAAAGTGAAGCTTGATGTGCTTGTGGGCATGTCTACATGATCTGTCCAGCATGTGACAGTTTTAACTAATCCGCGGTAATGAATTGGAACGGGTGCGAGAAATTCGTCTGAAATCTGAGTTTTTCCTGGAAGGCGTTCATGAACTTGTGGAAACTGTGGAAAGTAATTCGGCTTCGTGTTTTCCCTCAGCCACAGTATCCCACCACAAGGATCCTGTCCCAAAACGAAGACTGTGGAACTCTTCATCCCTCACAAGCGCCATCCTGAATCTGGGCAAACACCTGCTGCGCTCCCTCTCACTGTACTAAGACGTGTTCCTCCCTGCTCAAACTCCTGTTTCTTGTCTTGTCCTTGCCCCATCCTGAAGACAACCTTGTAAAGACATGATTCTTTGGGTATGGGCGCTTCTGACACACACACACACACACACACACACACACACATACTCATGCACACAGTTACAGTATGCAGTAAAAGGAATGAATCTCTCAACCCATGTTTAGGTTTCCAACATGCTTCCATTCCGCACAGTATATTTTTTTCTTCGAATGGAAATGTGAAGAAGGGAATATTTGCTCTCAAAACAGGCCTTGACATCTTTAATGCAGACTAGATGAAAACTGATACGCCTCGAACATGTCCTGTTTTTACAGACAGCTTTTTATCTCAACAGGAAAGATACTGTATATATGTGTCCAGTGTCTAAGACCTAGTGCATGCTTGCAAAAAATGTGAGCACGCTTTACGGATCATTTCAGCTCCTGAGTTAATAAGACCAAGAACAATAGTTGTAGATCAGCTCTCCCGCTTTAGCATCGACAGTGGAGGTGAAATGACACAAACACGTCTTTCCTCCTCACGATCACCCCGAATAAGTACGCCTATGTACTAATACTAGGGTGCACATGGAGGGCACGTAAACGTTAAGTGCTGGAGAGGGAAACAGAAGCGGGGAGCAGGTATCCGTGACAGCCAGCATGGGGAAGTGGATGGAGCAGAGAGGGATGGCAGGAGTGATAGAAAGACGGAGGCTGCTTGTTGAAATGACACCGGCGAGTGGGACGGTGGCTTTAAATGACGTCTCCAGGGATGGGATCGGGCTTCACAGGCGCTTTTATCCGTGGCACAGAGAACAAGCCCCAGCTTTGAGTGGCACAGCAGCGGCGGAAAGGTGAGCTGGACCACACAGATAAAGAGCTCGCTCTCTCTGCCGCTCTTTCTTCTCCTCCTGCGCCTTAAAGCCATTTCCACCAGGGAGCTCCACCTCAGAGAAAGCGGCTTGCATTTCGCTAAACCGGAGAGGCTTGAAGAGGAGATGCAACCGTGTGTGTGTGTGTCATTGACTGGGTGTCATTGACTCTACTTATCTATGACCAGCTAATTTATCACGATGGTTATGATTTTTTATATTTTTTTTATGTTTGATTTTTGAGATTTTATTATCTTAAACAGTAATACACATTGGCCTTTAATATTCCATTTATGGCCCCCTTCTCGGATGCTGTTTTAGAGTTAACGCTGCCGTAGTCATCATCTATGTAACGTGTATGAGGATTTTCTGAAGGTGAAGATGATGTGAGCAGACAGCAGGCACGGCCAACATACAAATTCTGCCGAGCTTCATTTACAACTGAAATGATCAAATTTGCTGCATGTAGGTTGTCCAAAGTCCTACATACATGCACACACACATACACACACACACACAGAACCCACCCAGCTCCTGCCCAGGGGTAATTGGGGACTTTGATACACACTGGTGTAATTGCTCTTTTAAGTAGTGGCTGATGTAGTGGAAAATTGTGCGCAAGTATTTTTTTTTTCTTCTTTTTCTTTTTCTTTTCTAAATCTCTTCTCCTCTCACTTTCTCCCTTTTCTCATCCTTTGGTAATATACTTTTTTTTTTTTACTTCATTTATTGGTTATTTTTTTATTGTGTTTTTGTATAGAGGGGGATGTTGTTTTGTCTTGGGTTATGTTGATGATAGGCTGTGTGGTTGAGCGGTTGAGAGTAAGAACTTGGCGTCTGCGTGGCACACACACACATATGCACGTATGATCAAAACAGCATGCTGGAGTAATAAAGAACTCATCACTTTGTGCCGAAGCCATGAGCTGTGCTCCTTTTCCAGAATGGAAACGAGAAACCAGAAACCAGCCCTGCTCAATCTGGGTTTTATCTCCTCGGAATGGCTGTCAATTATGATTTACATGGTTTAAATGGTTCTTAAACTCTTTTAGCTGGCATACGTTTATGATTTTCATTCATGTCAGTACTTTCTGTGTTTGTGTGTATTGGGTAAGGAAGTGTGTATGCTTTCACGGGTGTGTTTACAGGAACGAGCGCGTATGTCTTGTCTCATTGACCTTTACAGTAGGCGACCAGACTTGTAGTAATCTCAGGCCTCGAACCTCTGTTTGTCTTCATCAGTGACACAATCAAGACTCACGCAGATACCTCGATTGAGTGGAAACTTTTGCCAGACTAGCAAAAGTTTTGTAAATCAACATGCAGGTTCTAGGCCTCCAGTCGTGCATGGTGGAGAGTGATAAAGCACTATACAAGTGCTGATTAGCATTTGCGTTTGATTGAAAAATGGCTAATTTCTTACAGAATTAGTAAGATAGCATTTAAGGGGAAAGTCAGAAGCAGTGACGCATCTGCTTCGGATATTCCGACACCACTTTGACGCTCATGCTAGTCTAAACATTAGTGTTTTCCAGGCCAACAGCAGACTGTTTTGCTCTGAGATTTTATTGCATTCTCAAAATAAATGTGGCAAAAGTTCGGTACTTTGGAGTTCGACGCACGCAAACATACCTTGACGAACGCATGTGTTGTGAAGCCGCTTGTGTTGTGAAGTGCTTACAAGTCCGGGGAGCCATTTTGCTTTGTCCACATTTGGGCAAACTTTTGTATAGTTATATGAAAATAATTTCGCATTGTTTTATGAAATAAAATAAATAAATAAAAAAAAATTAAAATTCAATTTCATCTTTCAACACATGATACAAAGTTAGATATAAAATTTTCTGTACAAATTAAAAATGGCTGGCTTTACAAGCTGCCTGCTCCTTCTTGCTAAGGTATCAGATTTAAGCAGCTATGAGCTAATATTTTTATGAGGTAATGCTCACTCTCTGCTCCTGCTCTACAGTAAACCGACTGGAGATTTGCTTGTGATCAGATTCGGCGTCTGTGACGACATTTTTTTTCCCCGCACTGGACCATGAGCCCGTGTACATCTTGTATGTATGATTATTTTTGTGTATGTCTCATGTGTGTCTTTCATTTCCTCTGACTACAGATACTGTGTCCATCAACACACACACACAGAATGCCAAAGAAACTGATTTATCAAAAGAGTAGCTAAAAAAATAAATAGTAATAGTAGTACTAGTAGTAGCATTAAAGAGAACAACAGTGTACAGATATAGGTTTTGACTGGGTTAGAGTGTGAAAGAGATCTGAGCAAGAACTATCCAGCCACAGGAAGCTTTCTAACAAGGCCCCTCTGACAGTTCCTGGAGACGAAGTCTGTCTTGAGTGCTTATGAAGGAGGTAAATCTGTCATTTCTCCCTCCCCACACAGCAGCTGGAAAAAATTAGCCTGTCTTTCCAACCTCAGGAGATAACCCAAGACCACCTCCACCTAACCCCAGTCACATAAGACACAAAGTCACCATCCCGACTGTTGCAAGCACGTCCCCCAGTATGACTTTTTGGTCACTAGACGGCTTTTACGATTTTATTTCTCAACAATTTAGCCTTTATGTGAACACATTAGGTGACGATCATCAATAGAAGGTGATTGAACTGTTGAACCGCTGATGTACTTGAGATATGCTTCACGGTAACTGTCTGACGATGAGGAAGGGATAGAAGAGAGAAAACAGAGAGGGTGAAACCGAATAAAGGCATTAGAGACTAGCTATCTGCAACAGCCTTGCCAAGGCCCGTTGAGTCCTAAAGTTGTAGTTTTGACATGGCCTGAGTCCCGAGTCCTGGAGATAGACAGCATTTTTCATCCTGCCTGACAGTTATCTCCCTTTTGGAATTACCCTCCTAATATATCCCCTTTCATCGGTCAGGAGAGAGCTCCAACAGAGAGAGACAGGGATAGAGAGAAAGAGGGAGGGTGAGGGTCTCTGTTTTGTCTCAGGGATAAAAAGGTGGGTTTCTGGCAGCAGCCAGGGCCACACTCGAGCGAGGAGGGACACAATGTCCCCTCTGTCTCACATAGAAAGGAGCTCCTGACAGGAATCAGCTTTCAATTAGCTCTCGCTCCCCCCGTCCATTCTAACCTCCCTCTCACCGGAGGCCCGGCCTGTGGCCCAAGCTCCAGATCCACGGCTAGATTATAGGCAACCTTGTGACAACCAAATTGGACCTTATTTATAGGTAATGGTGTCTCCAGCCGCCACATGCCTGATCCTGTGCTCCTCATCACCATGGAGCGAGGCACAAAAAGGCGGAGCGCCGCTCCATTAGGACGTGAAATCGTCACAATTACAGTCTGCAGATGAGTGGCGAATGCCTTGTTCCTCTTACCTTAACGTATCATTACTATTGCTATATATAAATTCTTTTTTTTTTCCCTGAAAGTGTTTTTTTTTTTTTACAGTGCCGCAGTTTTGGCATGACAGGCTTTTAGGTCAAGAGTCAAGAAGGCGCAGTTCTGCAGACAGATGAAATTCACCTCAAGATCAAGATAGTTGACATTGGTGTGAAAGGTGGTTCTGAGGTTACAAGCAAAGGAAAAGCAATAGTTGTCATTTTACATTATAATAACCGTGGAATTAAAGCAGTACTGTATGATACATCTTACCATGAAAAATGGTAATGGTATTTTTTGGCATAAATTTTCGGGCATTTCTCTAGTACATCATTGTTCTACATTAAGACTTGTATCAGTCTGACCCCATAAAGCTCAATAAACCTTATTTTATTATTTTTTTCCTTAACTGCAAAGTCTGTTGCAATTCTCTTCAGGTGTGTTATGCCACATTCACTGGTGCTTGCTGCTACATATGGGAACTGAGTTTGAGGGGGGAGGTGGAGGGGGGTTTGAGTGAAAAGGCTGTCTCTCCTCAGCATGGCTCAGACAGTGATTGCCTATGTGGGGATGGATGAGAATGCATGAGCCAGAACAACAAGCATTGTGTGGAACTCAGAGGACTGTCGGAGCAGGTGTTGTCCATTGGGACCGGGCTTTGGCATCAGAATAGAATCAGGATATGAATATGGGGATATTGTGCCCTCCAGAGCACCTGCAGACCCCCCGGACAAAAGGCGACGGAGGGGAAGAAAAAAGAACAGGAAAGGCAATCCCGCTTCAGCGGATACATTCCAGTATACATCCTCTCAGCAAATCGGATGGGAGAAGAGCCTTCTTTCCTTTTGGAGATTCCCCCCCCCCCCCCTGTCAACTCCCGTCTTGTTATGGGTAATCAGCCCTTCTCAACAACTTTTTCTTAAATTCATTTTCATGTTCACTACACCCATTTAAACATCCTCCGGACCACACGATGACAAATTCCATGAAGTTTACTTGAAAGTACATGGAAAAAGTACGGCAGTAACTGGGATTTGACTGCCCTAGAAATGAAAATAAAGTTCCAAGCTGCTGGATATGCCATAAAGTCTCCAGAAGGCATCTCTTAACTAAGAGGCCCCCTGCCCCTTACAGAGCTTAGTGATTCGCCACACTCGCCCTGCCCGTGATCCCTATCGGAGGGGTGACGATGTAAGAGTCCTGCAGACAGAACCAGATTGAATTCTGAGCCAGGCATGATGACTGATATCTGCCCAATGCTTCTGACCACCCACCCAGACAGCACCTCTCTCTCTCTTTCTCTCTCTCTCTCTCTCTCTGTTGTCCCATTCTACTGCCTCTCACTGCAAGCTCTTCAAATGCACTTGTAGAAACGACTGCCCCAATGCTATGCGATCCTGCCTCAGTTCACAGCACAGACCTGTACAACATTCTGTAGCTTCCTGCTAAATTAAGGTTTTGGGTAAACACCAGCTGACCATGCCAGGTTTTTGTGCTTCATCAGGGATCTGGACTTGGTAGCATAATCACATTTGATGCAGGCTGTTTTAAATTCCGTAAACTGCATCTATTTTCCCTCTCAATAGTTGGCCAATATGTAATATATCTCAAATAATGCATAATAGTAATATCATCAGCATAGTCAATGAATGATTTTATTAAATTAGCCAAGAACTCCTTATGGCTACCACTAGTGGCAGAGCTCTCTGGATTGACATTAATGACAGTTAAGTCGCCTCCTTGTTGTGATTGGTAAAATGTTGGTGCTGCAAATAATTTTGGGGTACCTTTTTGTCCCGTTTACATCACCACAGAGACTGTTTGATTGACAGCTGCCAGAATGTGAGAAGAGCAAATATTACTAAATGTGCTCTGTTAACAATCACTGACTCCACATTTGAACAGTTCAGTGACTCTAATTCTTTGCAATATTATAATATTTCCGAGGTGTGATGTGTATGTAGTCCGTAGTACATAGTGACCCCTTGCGTTATCAGGCGTGTAGGGAAGCTACGGCAGTAAACAAAGAGTCCCCTGAGGGATCTGTGCCTACGGTTTGATCAGTGATCCCACCCTTCAGAAGCGGCGGAGTGCTGTGTCCCTGTGCCCATTGCCAGTCCCGGGAGACAGAGACGCATTGCTTTATTGGCTATCGAGCACAGAGCGCCGCAAGTGCACGGCAAAGTATGGTGGTGGGTGCGGTGGTGGTGGGTCAGAAAGATAAGGCCACGGGGGTTTTGTAAAGGGAAGCTTGACTTTCAGAGCACAGGAAGAGGGGATGAATAACCTAGAGAAAAGGAGGAGGAGGGTAGCTGAAACTCCACACCTCGGCCACATCTGATAACAGACCTCGCATTAAAGTTAGTGTAAAAGAGAAGGTTAGCGGTAAAATGTCAATAACGGCCATGAGAGACAGAAGACACAGCAAAGGAGCAAGTGAGTGAGGTTAGAAGCGGTGCATTTTTGACAAGCAGCTCCATCAGCTGGTAAATCCTACGTGAACTTGGAAGCATGTGCATTCCTGGCAAAATGTGTTCTCAGTGGCATATTGATTAGTTATGACAAATGAACTGGAGGAAAACTCTATGTGCTCACTGATGGCATTGATTTGACTCTCTGTTATTCCAGATCGATACATCGGGCCTGTCTGAGATCATTATTGGTTGTTTTGGAACGTTTTTGTTAAAGCCCAGCGTCCCTAAGGACGGTGATAAACGTTCCTTACTAGCCACAGTTACAAATATTTCTTGTCCAAGTCCAACATGAGCATATTTGTACATCAGGATAAACTTTTGTTTGTGTTCTACTTTAAGACATGGGACTTTATACACAGAGATAACGTTTAGGTAGAGTTTTTAAATGATAGGGGTGTCAAAACAAGACTATCATATTTTACAAAATAATGTAATGTATCCAGTCACAGACTAATTTAGTTATTGGGCTCAGAGCGCTTGAACCTAGCTTGCATGCTTGGCATCCAAACCGAAGAGAGGGGGAAAAAAGATCATCTCCATCTGTGGCGCATTACCGCACTAGGACACTTTGATGACAGGTATTTACTGACACCACGACTGAGAGGTGGGCCCAGCCGAATTATTTTACAGATTCCACAGTAAAACGGTCAGCTTGAGAAGATGAGATTCACCACAGGAGACAATGGCCGACCACTGCGATCTGATTACGCCTTGCCCCCTTCATGGGTAAGCTGAGAGGGCCAGGAAGTGCCCCCGGGAGCAGAGCACGAGGCCTTGGAAACATTTGGCTATCGAGATGAGGCTCGTAAAGTTATCTCCTCGCCACACGTGCTTGCACGGTGCAGAGTACACACCATGATGAACTGTATGTGGCTGTGAACTTTACGGCACTATGCAAGACTTTTGCATCATTATAAGCATCGGTATATTATGTATACCTAGTATTAAAGTAATTAGATTAATTTACGAATATGTGTAAGTGTGTACATGTGTGTGATATAAAAGACATGCATGTGCACATGTGTGCTTCCACTGAAGCGTTCTCAGGTGTTTATCGCACACTTCTGTTTTCCATCTATCGCTGCCACTGGCTTTATTCTGTTGAGGTTTTTCTCCAGTAGCTGCTCCTGATTGTGTTTACGCTTGGCTCTCAGTGCTCAGAGCTGAACACAACCTTTTGATTATTTGATCTGTGCTTGCTCTTGTGTTGCACGCTTGCACACCGGCTGGCTGAACGTCAGTCAGCGAAACTTGCACATTCAATCTATCAAACACCTCCAGCGAAAAAGAATTTGGATGCACGCTAAAGCAACTGCAGTATATGAAGGTATTCAGCAGTGCTGTGATAGATACGCCGCAGCCCAATAAACCGGTGCTGAGTTCATGCTACGTCCTCTTGGGGGACCAGCACATTTTTCAGATTCAAATGGCACGCAGTGGGTAAAGAAACAAGAGTTTGAGAGGTCGGCGTTTGAAGCAGGCAGTCTGTGCCACACACTCAGTGGCATTCAGTGCATGGAAACGCTATCTGATGAAGCCTGTGTATGTATTTTGGTGTGTGTGTATGTGTGTGTGTGTGTGTGTATGTATGTGTGTGTGAGTGACGTAGGGCCGTCTTCATTCAGGCGGTACTCAAATGGCCGGCTCAGAGGAGGCGCTGGGGCCAGCGGGTCAGCGCCTATCTTCCCCTTCAGCCCAGATCGCTTTTCAGGACAGAGCGGGGACAGAGCCGGAGTGAATTTCAATCGCCCAACGCTGCCTATTGTACAGTTGCGCTGGCAAGCAGCACCAGATACAGACGCTGCCTAGAAGTGAGGGAATATGTCCGGGTACTCTACACCGGGCCAGACCACCACGATCAGAGCGGCTAAGCCGACAGTTTTGAGACATGTGAGATCAAAAAAAACTATCTCAGACAAAAAGTCATTCTGTTCTCTCCCTTTTCCGTCCTCTCCCACTTTCCCCCCTCACTATCCATCTCTTAATCCAGTGTGTGAAGTAAGTAATCAGGTCGGTGTTTGTAAGGCTATGCTGTTCCGAACTATGCACGAGAGACGGGATCTTGATGATTCTCGGCGTCAAATTGTTCCAAGCATCCTGTTCATCCTGTTCATGTAATAAAATCATGTTAACATGTTATGTTATAATTATACTATGATTTTAAATTCTATTGAATTCTCAGTTCTGATTGGTCAGAAGGTATTGATTTTTTTTTTAGAACAGCATCTCTGAGAGCAGCGCTGACAGCAATTAGTACCACAGGTTTATTTAATACCACTAAGAAGTGACATATACTGTATGATGTTTAAACAGAGCGG
>JAOVVB010000036.1:5996130-6031392 GCA_028570985.1 Heterobranchus longifilis
ACCCCTCCCCAGCTACCTCTCAAGGTGTGTAATATGTTTTTGAACCCAGATTTGACAAGCAGGCCCCGCCGCAGCGACCCTCTCCACCCCTGCCCACGCCAGCCCAGCTCGAACTGTTTCCCATCTCTTAATAAAACATGTACGATACCTGTAGTCACACTAGGCCTGCTGACAAGCACTCTCTCACTAGAACATGTTCGTGTGTGTGTGTGTACGAGTGTTCAGAGTGCAGGATCATTTCCTCCTATGCCTGGTTAGTTTTCAGTGACTGTTTTCGCACATAAACCCGGAGCCCTGCTCTCTATCATCCTTTGCCTTTTCCCATAAACTGCGGCAGCAGTAGCTCTCGTCGAAGCAACAGCTTAACAAGGTCATTCCTGCGTCCAACAATACCGGCACGAAAGCCTTTTGTTAGTCAGGTGAATGAACAAGTTGTCAGTGTGGCGTAGTTAGTACAGCTTCACATTTACCTCCTCATGCCAAAAAGCCACTTGTTGACATGAACCTAAATAGACAATGGCACAGATCCAATTTAGCTTTTTTTTTTTTTTTTTTTTTAACTATTGCTCCTATTACCCACCTCGAAACACATTTCTTACAACATGAAATGTCACATTCCTTATCTCGGTTTGACACTCTGTGTCACGAGCTATGTCTATAAGCCAGTTATTTAAAGAAAGAAAGAAAGAAAAAAAAGAAGAAGAAGTAAGGATTGGCACTGGCACTCAGGTGATGCTGTTCACACGGAGTAACAGTCAAACCCTCGATTTAGACATACAGCATTCTTATCAACTTTCACATAAACCACATTTTTTGCAGCAGCCGTATTCTCTGTAGTCTGTTTAAAATCACTTAAAATAGGACTCGCACTTTTACAGCCTTTAAAACCTGACCAGAAACCAGTGGGATATTTTGTTTTGTCCTTCTGTATTTATATAACCCACATATAATAATCATAATAAAAAAATAATGTTATATCTATTTATCTATTACGTCAAATTCTGTCCAGTTTGTGAGCAAAGATAATTTCATTAATTAGTATCAACCACCCTATTTCTCGATATAAGATTAAATTTCTCATTAGGCGTACTCAACATGAGGTCATGAAAATAAATCTGATCCAAGAGAACATGCACTGTGCTCTGTTCTTTTTTTTTTTTCTATTTTACATAATTTTTGGTGTAATAGTTTTTTTAAATAATAAAAAAAAAAAAACTAACCTTTAAACCCAGTTAGAATTAAAATCTGGCAAGGCACTTGTTTTATCTACAATTAAACTATTAAACTTAACGACCACTCACACTAAATTACAGAATCGCTGCTTTGAAATGTAAATGAGAAATCTAATAATCGTTCTTCCTGTCGGAGTTTGAAAAATCTCCCTAAGCCCCGAAAAACATCGCACCGTTAGATTTACAGCCGCTTGGATTTATGCCGTGTGGCTATTTTGTTTCGCTCTTTATTGCTGACTGCCCACTTGATATTTCGTTTCAAGTTGATAGAGCAGAACCGAATATTCTTTCAAAGTTTTTGTTTTCAAAGAGGAACACGGTAATAATTTAGCCAGCTTCTTTTCACTGTGGGTGGGGAGAGAATTGATGGAAGAGAGAGGGGATTTTTTTTTTATGCCCCCTCCGTTTTTTGCTATAAATCTTCCCAACCGTGAACACCTTTCATGCTCCTTCCGGTCATTTCCTGACATTCGGTCCATCTTCTCCTCCTGTTATTCCCCCCTGCACACACACACCCTTTTCCTTTTGTCGTTCTCCTTTCCCTGCAATAAGTAACCAAACACCACAAACTTCTCTTCCTCGGTGGTGTCGGGTTAGCCGATGCTGATCGGGCAGGGTGTCAGGGGGTATGTGGAGAAAGGATGTTTTTTTTTTTTCATTCAGAGCCTTTCTGAATAAGATCTAAAGCGTGTATGGTCTTAAAAGGAAAATTTTCAGTGATAAGCTGAAGATGAAGCAGTAGCACAGTATGTGCTCCACTGCATACAACTATTTATACAAATAATTTTTACATGATTTACCATCACTGTATTGCATCAAATATATTTTTTTCTACATGATCTAATCAGCACTTTGTGTGTGTGTGTTTGTTTGTGCAACAGGTAGTGGACGACATGGGCAATGTAAAGTTCTGCCTGGATGAAGCGCTGGAGGCTAGCGGGAGCTGGCTAAAATACGTACGGGCAGCGCCGTCCTATGAGGAGCACAACCTGGCTGTTTGTCAGATTAGTGAAGATCAGGTCAGCTCCATTTCTTGTTGGGTTTGATTCTCTCTGTTTTCTCTTTCACTCTTTTTTTTTTTTTTTGGTCCTTCATTACGTTCACATTAGCTGGTCATTTTATAGCCACAAAACTACACGTGAAAACCGCAATCCCGTCTCCTAAAAGGGATATTTAAGCACATTAATAATTAAAGTCTCTTTTATACTTCCACCGAAAGCCAGATCAAATCATATTTCTTTCCCCCAAGCATGCAACTCAAAGACAGAACCTGGCCTCATAACAGACCTCAGGTTTAGGCTGTTCGCCCATTTGTACTGTCGAGTAAAGAAAAAAAGAAAAAATCCTAAATGAAATGTCAAGCTTTTAAACCGTCCATTCGTATAACACCACCTTCAGACTGCTTGCAAGGATTTGAAGATAGTATTGATGAAGTCATGAGGCATAAATCAGGCCTCAGCCTAAGTAAATAAATGTGATTGGGTGCTAAAATCTAGCTGCTGGCAGACAAACACACTTTGCCGTCGCAGTTCTCACTCACACAGTTCCCTCACAGACTGGTCCTGACACAGTGAATCGACTTAAGCCGTGATCCTTGTCCGGGGCATTAAAAGAGACCCAGCAGTTGGTGGTGTCAGGAGGACATAGAGAGGACCTGCTGATGTCACGACACTGACTCTCCGACAATAGATAACAAACAGGGCTATTGTTTGTACAGGGCCGTTCCTAATGTCTGTGTGTCAAAGGAAGTGAGTCAACACTCCTATAAAGGTGTATATGATATAAGTCAGGAGAAGAGGACACTAATGAAACTCTGAATTGCTCAAATATAGTTGCTGTCTCCTTTGAAAACACTGGGTAGGGATTTTATTATCTGCGAGATAAGATACCTGCAAAATCAGATACACACAGTTTGAAATTTATTCATGGAGGGGTTCTGCATATAGTTTATTAAACCATCAGATGTCTGCGCCTATTTTAGTTATGTTCTTGGTACCTAGGTTTTAAAGGCAATAAAAATTCCCTCATTTTATATACACACGTGGTGTCTTCTCTTGTTTACAGAACAAGTTGATGGTACAGGATAAGAAAATTCCAATTGCTTTTAAACCGAACAGGAAAGAAGTAAAAAATACAAAACCATTGCAGAATCCTGGCTGTAGTTAACAAAATAAGAACAACAAAAAATGTGGATTTAAAATAAAGTTTTTTGTTGTTTTTTTTGGTCGAATCACTGACCACTTAAAAAAAAAAACAGGAGAACTTTGGAAAGATAATATGTAAGACATGATCTTTCTAACGCACACATTTGTGAGTTAAAATGTGAAATTGGCAAAGGAGACTTTAAAGAATGTAGGATCTTTACTCTCATTTTGCCGTAATTATTTCTATACTTTTTTTAAAAAGAAAACCGAGTCGATTCCACGGGTCTTCTTGTTTCTTTCCATACTTTAGTGGTCAGCTGATGGCAGTTTACACCATGTTCCCGTCTGGCTCTCTGTCTGTCTGAACCGAGTCTCAGAGAGCAGCGAAAGCCTTGGCCTTTGTCCCTTTCCCCTTTTTTTCTCGCTCTTTCTTCCTTTCTGTCCCTGCGCCTCCACTGTCAACGGGGGCAAGCAGCGTGGTCACCATCCTTTTTGAACATGGCACGTGAAACATAAGCCTAACAAACAGGGGACGACGGGAGGGGGGCTGAGGGACAGCCTCGGAGACTGACAACCAACAATTGACTTCAACTAGCAAACCTGATCATTAAAGTCCTTTCACTTGAATGACCAGCCACTGCTGAGCTCAGGCGAGAATAATAGCTCCTGCTGAAATAAATGTATGGTTTCTGTTTACTTTTCCTCTTCTTTTGGACAGCTAGCTGTTTTTTCCCTCCTATTTTTTCCTCTTCGTTCTTTTATGCCCATTTTATGCGGTGTCTTGCAGCCTACGGCTTATTATTTATTCAGAAAGGCAACACAATGCAAAAATGCATAATTCATCGAACTTTGGACTTTGCCGTTCTATTTGAACATGCACAATGCATGAGCGCTATAGGAAATATGTGCACGCCCAGCAAATTCAGATGTGGCTGTAACCTTTTAAAACTCGACCCAGATCATTTATTTACTTGTTTACACATTTGTCGTTTGCGTCCCGCTTCCAAAACACACAGAGCTGACCATGTATAATGTATTTCGTTCGCCCGGGTCCCTTTTTTTTCCCCTCCTTACTGTGTTTTTTGTGCCTGGGCTTTTTAAACCTAATCCGGGTGTCAGTGGCTGTCACTTAAAGTGTGAATGGCTTTGAATAATAAGTGTCACCAACAGTGAGAACAGTGCAACACTATAGCAAAAAAAAAAAAAAATAATAATTCACAGCTACGTTTCTGGTACTGTAGTTTTAGCAGTGTTATCTAAAGAAGTGTCACAAAACTGCCACTTCGGAGCTAACCTTTTTACAGACGTGTCAGCGGGGAGAAAAGCATGGACCTGAGATTAGATTCACAGCTTAACACTCAATCTAGGGAGGAATTTAGAAAAGTTTATTGCAGTTATGAGGTAAGATGACGGAGACCCCAGAATACTGTGAAGCTGACTCTGATAGCGATAACATTAACGCTGGAGAAAATGTCAAGCTTTTCCTTCCTGGATTAAAGCACCGGGCCCATAAACCCTCTGACCCTCACCCGTCATTTCTGAAGATGCACTATTTGTCATAAGAACAGAAGTATGACGCCAGACATGCCATTGCCACCTCCTTCTGTTTGTGAAGAGGCACACACACACATACACACACACACACACACACACACACACATATACAGTACACACATGTCTATCCACACAGTAAGACTTTGCCTAGGTAAAGGTACTGGGATATAAAAGTTCTGTTCATTCTGTGTTTTTTTGTTTAATGTTAAAGTTTTGTTTCTGTTATACTAATCAGACCTAATCAGGCTTGCTTTGTGTTTAGTCTGGGGTTTCCTAGTTACAAACCACCAAACAAGGGTCATTTTTCTGGACAAATGTTAATCCTAGTCAAGTCTAAATTAGAATTTTCACTAGAGGATCATTTATTTAATGCTGCAAATTAGTCTGTAGACAGAAATATACATGTAGTCTATGGTGATCCTATGTTTCCCAGAATATTCATTCCACATTTACAGCAAAAATAAAACATCCTAACTTCTTTTATCATCATGAATATTAGCAGTGTGAGCTGATTCCATGCTTCTCGTTTCACTGTCGCGTTGCTTTTTGTAACTAAATGTTAACGGACTGATCTGGAAATCATAAACGGACACCCGTACACGGTTGAAATTTCAGCTCCTGCTCACTTTGTGTGTTTCTAAACATATTTATGGCTACCCAAAGTTTATGCACATGTTCGCTTTCTTGTCAAAGCACACTCATATATATGAGTGCGTGTGTCTATGTGTCTGTGTGTGTGACAGAGGGGGGATTATAGTGTGTCACACTAGTGATGGATGATGCATCTGCCCCTAGCACTTGAAAGCGATGTGAGGAGGTCAAGATGCCCCTCTCAGTGCTGTCGGATCCTCAAAAGATTTACTGTAGAGACAGCTTCGCACCATCATAATGGATGGCTTCAGGGGGAACGCAGGACATTAGCATATCCCTGCAGCAAGCGTGCGCTGGACTCATCTCGGTTTAACAGCAAACTTATTCTGTGCTTTTTGCACGCGTAGAACATTTGAAGTGTGTACACTTTTATCCATCAAATAAATCTTTTTTCAGGTGAATGAAAACAGGTTCAGTGTGGCAGAATCAGACTTTTATAAAAAAAAAATGAAAAGAATCAATTGTTTGCTGGAGAAAGAGCAAAAATTGGTAGCTTATGGCAGCAAAATAATATAAATACAACACAGTCAATAATAATAATAATATCCTATAATAAATAAATAATGATAAACACAATAATAAATAATTTAATAAGATAGAATCATAAAGATATATATCTATATCTTTGCTTTATCTTTGCTTTTAGATTACCTGATTTTAATCAAACAATTTATAATTAGCCTGTTACAACAATTGTAACAATCTTAAAAATACAAACTTACATAGTATACATCATTTACAGTGATGAAATTATCAGAATGAAATACTATTTCTCAAACTAGCTATAATAATAATAATAATAATAATAGTAATAATAATCATAATTAATAACTAAATAAGAAATAATAATAATAAGTATTATGATTATTATTTTATTATAGTTGTTGATGATAATAATAATAATAATAATAATAATAATAATAATAGTAGTAGCTAATAATATCTTTAAGCTACAAATTATCATTAAAATTTGCTCATACTCATAAATTTGTAACATACATTATATCATTAAAGCAATAAATATTACTATAAATGTTAATATTTTTCTCTCTTTTTTTTTTAGCTCGAAATGATTGATTACTGTAACGTCTTCCGTTTCTAAAGCGTGTAAACCCTTTATGGATTTTTATTTTGTTTAGAAGGTATAATTTATTTTTAGATGCAATAAAAAAAATCCATGATGGCAGTCTGGAGTTTGTTTGCGAGAGTAAATTGTGAAAATGCGGTGGGTGAAAAGGCAACAAGCAAAACCAGGTGTGTGTGTGTGTGTGTGTTAAACGCGAATCTAAAAAGCACTCCGTTAAGCATGGTTACCATGGCGATAATAATCAGCGCGTGCCGTTTGTCCCGTATGATATATTTAGTTTTAAAGGCGGGTTGAGTTCGCGATCAGGCGGACGCGCGCGGTTTGTGGGGTTTGTGCGTTTTGTGCGGGGCTGACAGATGAATCTGTCGGTCAGAGGAGGGGAAGATAACAGGGAGGGTCCTCCTGCGCGCGCGGCGCGGCACATCACTCCGTCCTTTCAGCTTGTGAGATAAGAAGGGGAGGAGTGGCCGGGCCGGAGCGCAGGGCCGTGAGGGGACTGTCGCTTAATGACTGAGACGCGCTCAGGTCCGCTCATCGACACACACACACACACACACACACACTCCTCACTCAGCTCAGCTGCACAGACAGAGAGAGAGAGAGAGAAAGAAAGAAAGAGAGAGAGAGAGAGAGAGAGCGGTGAAGACTCGCCGTGTCCCCGCTGTCTCCTCCTCCCGCTGCTGGGTGGAAGAGTCCCGGCCTGCGCGCGAGCTGCCTTAATGAGACTATGGGTTGTGTGCTGAACTCTACCGGGACCGAACTGCTGCTGCGACTGGAAGCGTTGAGATCAACCGTCCGACAACTTCCCCAAGTCTACCCGTTCCCGGAGAACAACAAGGTCAGATACCTCAGATACCTTACCTCCGTCCAGCGCTAATAATAATTATTAAAATAATAATAATAATAATAATAATAATAATAACAACGGCGAATCGCTTTATGTGCAGAATTACCCTGTTTCCCGTACCTGGACAAAAAAACTTTTGACCAACTTCTGAAGCCGACCTGGGAGCTGTCATAGCGTTAGGCCGGGACGATATGATGGGATTTACTGTATGATAGCCGCGTTACTGCCGCGTTTGTAGACGTTTAAACCCCCGATGCTCCACTACAGAGTGTGAAAAAATTAGTACACCTCCTACTGTAACTTATGGTGGCTTGCTATTTTTGTCACCCTATCTAGTACAGTAGTATGTGGTTTGGGCCGAAGCCCGTGTGTGTGTGTATGTGTGTGTGTGTGTGTGGGCTCTGGTTTGGCCTGGTGTAGAGCGCCCCCGTGAGGCCGCGCGGTGTATTCTCTATACTCTATTCTCTGGCCTGATTGTTTTTCGTCTTGACGAATGATTTGTTCTGTTCAACCGAACTGTTTTCCATCTTACTGCTTTGATTATCCGTTCCGTCTAATTGTGTGGATTAATAAGGCTCATGCACTGTTGTTGTGTTTTGTTTTTTGTTTTTTTTGTTTTCATCCAAATGAGATTCTGGTGAAAGTTGTGTTTGATTCGGAGTGTGTAAATATTGTGCAGTTATGCCGGAGCTGTGCGCCGCGCCAGCGCCGATCTGTGTGTCCGTGGCAGAACCTCAACAAGCAGATGGTTTATTTTGTTGGAAAATAATTATGCGAGAGGGTAGCCTATATTTAAATCTTTCAATATTTAAATGTTTTTGTGTGCACGATTGAAATTTCGCAAAACAAAAACCGCATCAATGCACTTCATGTCATATTTCGTTTTTTGTCATGTTTTGTTTCATTTGTGTTTCAGTGCTTTTAGTTTGTTTTTTGAGTGTCTTAATTATTCTACTAATTCTGAAAATATTAATCGATTCCCGGACCGATTCTAAACAACTGTTCTAAACTGAAATTCACCCGAAATAGAAAGGAAATTGTGTACAATTCAACTCCATTACAAATACTAATTTGATATAATAATAATAATAATAATAATAATAATAATAATGTAGAAGTATTTTTCTTTCTTTATTTTTCTTACTTGTTCCGTGTGTTTTGTCTTTCTATAATTTGGTGCAGATTTATTATAAAGCCATCAGGGATATTGAGGTTGGGGAGGAGTTGCTGATTTCTATGAAGGACGGAGTTTTCCCCGAAGGCTCGATGGCACCTAACCTGGAAGGTAAGACGAATGCGTCTAATGAACACGCGGCCCTTAAACAAAACTCCGTCGAAAACACACGCGCGCGCACATACACACACACACACATACACACGTGTGGAAGAACAGAAAACGTACCCGTTAAACTAATGAACACCAGCTGACGAGCTGATTTGGGGAAAATTACAAATTCTTTAATTAATCAGTTAACACTAATTCTATTAAATACTTAACTACAGCTGTTATTTCTGAACCGGGTTGTTTTTCTGGAGAATGTAAAAAAAGGAATGCAAATTAATACAAATGTGAAAAAGGTCATATGAACACGTCATAAATAACACATTATGTTTATTAAAATTGTGGATTAGAGCTAATGCACTTGGGAATAAGTCAGTTTTAGATTTAGGTCAGTTTTTTAACATTTTCAGTTTTTTATTTAATTTTTTTTATTTTGTAAATGATTATTTTTTTAAATCAAGATATTACAAATCATGGTGCTGCATGTGCACACATTTGTCCTGTATTTCATACACATTATGTGTAAATAAAGTATATGACTTTGTTTCTTAGTTTTTTTTTTTCCCCAACATTTGTCTCTGTCTCATAGGAGATACTAGAATTAGATGTGTGTGAATAGTCTGTTAGTGCAGCCAGTTTATGGGCTCCCTTTGATTGTAAAGGAAAAACTATGAATAATGCATTATAGTCACAGAATATAAAATGTCTCACGCAGGTTAAAATATCTGTTTGCTGCAGGCATTCTTTTATATACTGTTTTGTTGAAGAGATACTTAAGATCTTTATGCAACAAAAAAGAAAGAGAGCATGTTAGAAATGGAGCATTGGAGAGAGGACCTTCTGAAAGGGCAAGAGTGAGGGAAAGTGAGAGATCTTGGCTGAGATAGAAACAGAGCCATCGAAAGAGCCTGTGCAGATGCAGCAGATTCGGGCCAATTCAAAACTCGGAATGAAAAGGCAAAAACACAAAAGGGAGTGAATATGGTCAAGAGAGTCAATCTGTCAGACAGAGTCGGAGAGGCCAGCAGATAGAGTGAATGAGAGAGACTGAAGATGAAGGACAGGGCTCTTTAGACCTCTTCCTCTTGGCTTATCGGTGCTGGAATTTGGAGTGGGGCTTGAGGAGTCTCAGGGGACCTCACCCATGCTCACAGATTAGCCGCTAAACTGCACATAATTGTATTCCCCCTACTTCTCTCCAAGAGCTATTAGTTTCCCACTCCCCCCCTTTTTTTGTCCAGCTTTCCCGGTCCTTAGTGCTGCTGATGGGACAGAGAGATAATGCATAAAAAAAATTATTTTTGTCCTAAAAAGCCTTTTGCATTGAATACCCACTGTAAGGTTGCTGAACTTATACACTCTAAAAACATCAGGATGTCATCATGGAAAGGTTTGCTAGTTTATTGGTTTGACCTTGGTGATAAGTGTTATTATATCAAACATAGGTTTGTAGGCTTAAACCGGAAAGCCATTGTTTATTTTTTTGGCAGTTCCTACTTCCTACTTCTTACTACTTCCTGTGTTCATTGTGATTTTAAAGTAATTAACACAGTTATTGAAACTGTGTCAATTTATCAAGTTCGTGAAGTAGAGATACAGTCCTGTAATTCACAAAAAGTTACGGTGTTACCAATAAAAATATTGTTATTAATAATAATATTGTACTTAATTAATTATAATTATAACATGAATTTTAATGTTCTGTGACTCAGATGAGCAAATGTACCGCTGTGAAGACTGTGATGAGCTCTTCTCGTCAAAGCTGGAGTTGCGACGGCACCAGAAATACTCTTGCAACCCCGGAAGCTCAATTTTTGATTCGTTAAGTGAAGACCTCAAACAGGAGCGAGATGACAACGATGAACCAGTGCATGAGTGTAAAGACTGTGAAAAGATCTTTCCTAGCGAGTATAGGTCAGTGTCAGGAGCCAATTTCCTGTTAATGTGATCGAACGTTTCTTTGTGTTGCTTTCTAAAGCTTAAATTCGAATGATTAAAATCGAAGAATTTCCCAAAATGTTGATGTTTGTATTCTGTTTTCTCAGTCTTGGTCAGCATATGGTTGTACACACTGAGGAGAGGGAGTATAAGTGTGACCAGTGCCCTAAAGCTTTCAACTGGAAGTCCAACCTCATTCGTCATCAGATGTCTCATGACAGTGGAAAGCGCTTTGAGTGTGAAAACTGTGATAAGGTACTAATTTCAACTTGATAATAAGCTGGTAAGCACTGTTAAATTTCATTAAATGGTCAAATAAGTAAGTGTAAGTAACAAAATGTAAAAGTTATATCCATATATATGCAGAATGTGTGTATGTGTGTGTGTGTGTGTGTGTAAGTATTATCAGCTGCACTTAAGTCCTGAAATCCATCTCGTAATTATAAGATTTTCACATTGCCAGTGCATGTTTGTATTATATCCAATAACTATTCTTTGTACAAACTTCACCCTCCAGTGTACTGGACTGTGTCCCCATAAAATGCTTTTCACGTGTTTAGCACATGCTTGGCAGTGCTTATAATCTGGCTTATGTTTCTTTGTTGCCTGCAGGTATTCACAGACCCCAGCAACCTGCAACGCCACATTCGCTCACAGCATGTTGGTGCCCGTGCCCACACCTGCCCTGAGTGTGGCAAGACCTTCGCCACATCCTCAGGTCTCAAGCAGCACAAACACATCCACAGCAGCGTGAAGCCATTCATGTGTAAGTTCATGCGTATGCATGACTTAATTAACTTCTGATACAATTTCTAAGCAAGTCCATCTTTAAGAAATTCTGGAATATGATTTTGGAAAGAACTTTCTGTTGCGTTTAATTTTTTTCTGTGCATTTTCATTCTTTTTTTCTTATTTGTTTAAGTTTGCCTTGGACGTAACTTCTTTGTTCCACTTATCACCCTGTTTATAGTCCATATGCACACATACTCTGCCAGCATACCTGTATTTATTTGTATATACACTACACAAGATCTATTTGAATTTAATCTAAACAGTCTTGTTGTTTTAGGTATCTCATTTTTAATATGTTAAATAGCATGAATAACTTGCTTACACTAACAATGAATTCGCCTGATGAGTCTAATTACAGTATGTTAATAGAATTAATCAGGCATGTGTGTTCTACCAGGTGAGGTGTGTCACAAGTCCTATACCCAGTTTTCCAACCTGTGCCGCCACAAGCGAATGCATGCAGACTGCCGCACCCAGATCAAGTGCAAGGACTGTGGGCAAATGTTCAGCACTACCTCCTCCCTCAATAAGCATCGGCGCTTCTGTGAGGGGAAGAACCATTATAGTCCTGGAGGCATATTCACGCCGGGCATCCCTATGACCTCCAGTCCTATCATGGGCAAGTCCAAGTCACATCCTGGCCTGAATCACGGTGGACTTGGCTTTGGTGATTACTTCCCCTCTCGGCCACATCATCCAGGCCTGCCCTTCTCTACTGCCCCTCCTGCATTCCCATCTCTTTCTCATGGCTTCACAGGGATCTTTCCCCCATCATTATATCCTAGACCCACATTGTTACCCCCTAGCCCATTACTAAAGAGTCCACTAAGTAATAGTCAAGATGGGAAGCTTCCTCATAGTCCCCTTGATGCCCCTACTCTCCCAATTGTCACATCTATTAGCAACACCAATGGTAATGCAGTTAGTGGCCTTAGCCAGTCAGAGGTGAGTCGTGACTCTAAGCAGGATCTGTCTATGTCAGACAGCAAGAATAAGGTGAAAATGAGTGACGTGTCTGACGGAAGTGACTTGGAGGATATTAACACCACCAGCGGCACTGATCTCGACACCACCACTGGCACAGTTTCTGGCTCTGACCTGGACAGTGAAGCAGAGAGTGAGCGAGAAAAGAGTCGAAGGAAACATAGACAAGAAAGCAAACAAGAGGAGGTCAACCACAATGTAGTGTCTGTGTCCAGCTCAGGTAATCTTCCTCATGATCGCCCTTTCCTCTCTTCCCAGCATTCCTTCTTTCCTCCACCCGAGGAGCAGGCACTCCAACCTACTGGTGCCACAACCGACTCCATTAAAGCCATCGCTTCCATTGCTGAAAAGTATTTTGGGCCAGGCTTTATGGGCTTGCAGGAGAAGAAAATGGGCTCTTTGTCTTACCCTTCCATGTTCCCTTTTCAGTTCTTACCAAACTTCCCACATTCCTTGTACCCTTTCACAGACAGAGCACTCAACCCCAACATGTTCCTAAAACCAGAACCCAAATCACCTCGTGAGCACATACAGAAAATGGCTACCACCACTGCCACAGAGTCCCCCTTTGACCTCACTACCAAGCCCAAGGAAGTGAAACCTTTCCTTCCACCCACCATCAAGCCCTCTAGTGCACTTCTTCTCAGTGGAGAGGACCAGCCTCTGGATCTGAGCATAGGAGGTCGGAGCAGAGGCAGTCAGAATGGTGGAACCCCTGAGCAGCGAAAGAACCACATCCATAGCACCAACTGCAAGACGCCAGCTAAAGATGAGCATCCAGTGCTGAACCAGTCTCAGAACCTCCATCAGCCCCAGATGCCTCAGCAGCAAGTGTCCCTTCCACAGCCTCCTCCTCAGCAGCAGCCATCGCTCCACTACGCCAAGCCTTCACCCTTCTTCATGGATCCCATCTACAGGTATTTTCATCCGAGAGGGTCATAGTGCAGAGTTAGGATGTTATGCAAATTGCCACTCTGAAGTACATGTTGTTGTTAGATGTATGTACCAGATAAAGAATAAGAGCGATGCCCTTCATTCATACGTAACCCTCTGTGTTGTTGTCCAGCAGGGTGGAGAAAAGGAAGCTGATAGATCCTGTAGGAGCACTGAAGGAGAAGTACCTGAGACCATCTCCCCTGCTCTTTCACCCTCAGGTATCTTGCACACACATATGTGCTCTCTGGTAACAATATCTAGCTTTTATACAAGTAATGGTAACATATGAATTCAGGCAATAATTCAGTTAATGAATCTACCAATCTATGCAAGTTTTATAACAAATTCCTGTTGCAACAAGCTAAACAATTCTAGCTGGTAATTATATTTAGGCTTTATGCTTGCTATAATATTAAAAAGGATTCAATACCTCTTTAAGGTACAGTAGTGTAGTGTTCTGTCGATTGGTCTCCACTTTAATGTGTAAACCTTCCTGCTAACAAACAGTTTTGTTCGAAATTGAGCCATTGTGACATAGTAGGTTTGGATTTTAATCAAAGATTTTTGATAATCTTTCAAGTGTACAGTACTTTCTGCAAGTGTGTAAAGTTCAGTTTCTTATCTTCTGCTTTAAAAAAACAATCCCTCATTGTTTCTGATAGCATTTCATATTTTGCCCACCTCTGAGCAATGCTAAAATGAAAATATTATTAATAATGACCTTTTGAATTGGAGCAAGTTGTCCCATGTAGTGCTGAAGCGCAGCTAAGTTTAGTCAAAGCATTGTTTCTGTGTAGCTCCACTCTGAGGCCCACTGCTAAATAACTTCCTACCATTTTTTTGCTCTGGCCGCCTAGATAATGACTGCATGTCCATCAGACACTTCCTGTGTTTGTGCGCAGGAGAATGGGCTCTCTTGTCGGGAACTGTCTTATCTGCCCTGTAAATCTGTTCTCTATCGATGCAAAGCTGCCTCCCCCACACCCCGGGCCCTTCTTTCTACGTTCGTCTCTCTCATTTTCTCATCTACCTCCCGTCTCCTTCCCAGCCTGCTCTCCTCTGGGTGGCATGAGGACAACTGGGTAGACCTGGCCTGAGAGAGAACATTGCTTCGGCTGTTGAGGAGATGTTTACAATTACTGTCCTTCCCATGTGCCTTATATATTCACAGTGCAGTGGGAAGGAGTGCCAGATATGTACAGCAGATGCATGCACAACAAATACAGTATAATTACTTACATCATCCACACAATAACTATAAACACAGTTTAATTATTTTGGCTATTGATACTAATTACTGTTCAATGAACTAATTAAATTAAATCTAAAATAAATCTAAATCCGCGACCCTGAATACAGGATAAAGCGGTATAGAAGATGAGTGAGTGAGAGATAAATCTAAATACATAAGCAGCACAGTAGACATTTTGCGGTCATTCTCAAATATTTAATTGGTGGAGTGAAGGTACTCAGACATAAATAAATAAATTGAGACAGTATGTCTCTTTCCATGTTTATTCATATTCCAAAAGCAGGAAGGATGTAAGCTGTTTTTGGCCATCGAGACACATAGCTGAGCCTTTGTTCTGTGTCTAATGGGGAAGGGATATCAGCGAGGGGTATCTTAAACTGCATTGTACCCTTACCGTTCTCGGAGGTGAATAGCTCATTCAGAAGCTTCTTTCTGAGACTTGTCGGGAACAAAGTGGAGGGCTGGGGGCTCCCAGGGGGCTGCTCGAGTGGCTGCTAACGTGGCATAGGTCAGGGAGGTGACTCTTGAACAGCACAATCAAGACTCGACCTTCTGATGTACAGCTTCCTCCGGCCTTCCACCCTGTCTCGTAATGATGCGAAACTTTGCTCTCTGCTAAACCCCCCACTGTTTAAGTTATTATATTCATCAGGTAGCAGGACACATCATCAGGAGGTTGTTGTTTGTGTCACTAGTGGTCTGGGGGTCATTTTTCAAGCTCAAATAATGTTTAATCTCTTAGTTAAAAGGAATACACACTCATGACAAAAGAATTCCAATTGAAAGTAGTGCCAGATATGGTTCAGAATGAAATGTTACCATTAAAGCTTTTCCTATACGTGCATGTTCCTTAAAAGCAGTTTGGTGGAGTCTTATTTTATCATAATCGGTTTGATCTTCAGGTGTCTGCGATGGAGAACATGACCGAGAAGCTGGAGAACTTTGGCACTTTGAAACTGGATGCTCCAAATTCACTACAGCACTCGTCACATCACCTCTTCAACTTCCGCTCGCCTCCTCCTTCTCTGTCTGACGCCATCCTCCGCAAAGGCAAAGAACGCTATGCCTGCAGGTAAGTACAATAACGAGTGAAGACATTTAGAATTTCTTCCATTTCTAATAAGCATACAACATACCTTAAGCATAAACAAGAACTGCTTTTCATGATCTGCTCCATTAAAGCCCATTTTCGTCTGCTGCAGGTACTGTGGGAAAATCTTTCCCAGGTCGGCTAATCTTACCAGGCACTTACGAACTCACACAGGAGAACAACCCTACAGGTAAGCCGCTCAAAACCACTCAGATATAAAGCACTAAAAGTTTGTCCCCATTTCTGTCCAACACAAAACCTCACATAGAGGTAACTTCAGTCACTTGAGTCTACACAGTCCACCGATCCTGAACATACTGAAGTGTCACCATCACTCCAAAATCTAGCAGTTTACCCCTGCTTGTGACATGCCTATTTTGGAAAACCAAAGGGAAAATATTTCACTTAAGCTTGTCTGACACACAGACACAAACATAGTCTAAGGAAAAATGGGAACGTTTTTGCAGTTTGTTCAGCACAAGCTACATGCCTTGTACTGGCGATGCAGAGACGCTCAAGAAAAAACGAATAAGAGAGAAAAAAAAAGAACAGCTTGAGAAAGTGAAGGAAGATTAATTCTGTCTGTGCAGATGTTTGGGAGTTAAAGCGGCAGTGCAAACTCTGTACAATGTTGGCTTGTAATAGCACCCTAGAGAAATCCCTGCACTGTTTATATAGCAGCTTAATTATCAAAGATTTGGCCAAGTTCCAGCCATGCACTGCCCGATGCGGTGAGGATCTGGGTGTTCTGAAGAGGGGGCCTTTGATTTTCTGGATGCTGTGGCCTTAAGCAGGGCATCAGACTAATGGAGGAAAATTAACACAAATCTGACCATTTGATGGCCAGTTTCTCCTCTCATTATCAGGTTGATCAGCTTTAGTGTCAGAAAGAGGTGAACTTTAATATGCTGACTTTGTTATTTGAGGAGACCAATATAGTACATATACATTGTTTATTGTTTTTGTATATATAAAATTATATATAACTTTTTTGGACATCTCCTCATTTGGTTATACCTTCTGGTTATACCAAAGTTTATTTAAGACTCTGTTTTCCGGGAAAGAGAAAGCGGGTTCAGACAAAATCTCTCCCCTCTCTGAGTACCACATGTCTACCGCTGTGCTTTGTGAATGCAGGCAGCGAGATAGAGAGCCTCCCATGGGACATGGTCACTGCATGGTTGGCTCCTTCACAACAATCCCTTGATTAGCTCGTTTAGAAACAATTTACCCTAACAAATGGTAGACATCATCATCATCATCATCATCATCTCCCCTCCCCACTTTGAGGGAAATAACGCTGAGGCAGGCTAGTATCAGAGCTGGACTCCACTCAGCCGTCTTCATGCTTCATTGTAGTAGGTTATTTGCCTTGCTCGAGATGCTATCGCCTCTACTCTTTGCAGTGAAATTGGCCTAGTAGTGTTGACCATTGAAAGACCCCATTCACATTGTAACGCTCCATGTACAGCCCATGTAACACTGTAGGAAAAACTCAAAGATGATGAAGTAATTTAAAGTCCCCTTGGACAGCCTAATAAAAATAAACCAAACAGGGGGTAGAAAAGGCCATTAAAGAAAGAACGCTGTCTTGGCATTTTACCATTCTCTATGAACCATGATGCGCCAAGTCTGGAACTTCACACACAGACACACAAGTGTACACACACACTCTTGAAAATAAATTGGAACATGAAAAGAGGCCTGCATCTTGATTCTGAGCACTTGATGACGAGTGATTTTCCCAAAGCTATTAGGCCTGAAAGTCAATCTTGCAAGCCAACCACAGGAGTACAGATCGAGCAAGGCCACCCAACAAAAGGGCCACTGTCCAGTGGGCGCTTGACACGACCTCACCATGGTGTTTGTTTATCAGCACATTAAATCGATGTTCTCCGGCCTATTCTGGATGGGCTGTCTTCGCAAAACAAGCAGGCCAAAGAGACCTACTGGGGGAGCCATAGTCTAGCATTGGCCAGAAACACACTTACACATACCAGTCACTGAAAAGTGCCCATTTTTGTCTGTAGTAAATCAGTGCTCAAGTTTAGGTTTAAGAAAGAAGAATAAAAGAAGGATCACATAAATTTTTTTGCAAGTAATAAATAAAGCAAAAATAAATTTCTCCAATTATGCCCACACCTATGTTAGGCACTAGATGCAGTGCCTTTCTCAGCCACAGGGTGGAGTAATTCACAGCACAGCCCTCAAATTTTAACTCATTGAAAGAAAGCACATTTGCAATTTACTATCATCAGACAGCTGTGAATATATTTTTTTAAATTAAATTGTCATATTTGTACTTTCATTCTGTAAGTTTCATATTTAGAAATGTCACTGGGTCTGACTCCACTGATTACGGGGCCTAGTCAGTTCAAACTGGGTTAAGAAACTTAAAAAAACATGAAGGCAGTGAGTGCTGCCCATGCTCCGATTTCACTGTCAGCGCTGCAATGACAAATGTGTCGCCATCTAAACAGCCCAATTGCCTGTAATGTGTTTGCCATGTTTATACTGAAGCATTCTCCAGCTAGTGATTGCTGTTTATATAGCTGAACAGGGACCTCATTTAGGCTTCTAATTCTCTGTTTCACCTACCTCCCCCCCACCCCCACCACCCTGTCCCTGTCTCCACATTGCTGTCTCTGCAGATGTAAATACTGTGACCGTTCCTTCAGCATCTCGTCCAACCTCCAGCGACACGTTCGCAACATCCACAACAAAGAAAAACCCTTCAAGTGCCACCTGTGTAACCGCTGCTTTGGTCAGCAGACCAACCTGGACCGCCACTTAAAGAAACACGAGCATGAGAATATCCCAGGTAAACATATGCTTCAAATACTAGTCAAAGGGTGGTCTGTTGTTTTGACCAAACTTCTATGAGGTAATCCTGCCTGAAATTATCTTGGACTGTAAAGAAAATTATTGAAATAAATGACATACTGTATATTTACATGCGGGTTATATACTGTCAACACATTGAGTAATCATCTCTGTTTCTCTCTGTTTTATCCTCTTTGTGTTGCAGTGAGCCAGCACTCTGGGATTCTCTCAAATTTGGGAACAAACATCTCCTCTCCGAACTCCGAACCGGACAATCATGCACTTTTAGATGAAAAAGAGGACTCGTATTTCTCAGAGATTAGAAATTTCATCTCTAACAGCGAGTTGAACCAGGCTTGCAGCTCCTCGGAGAAAAGGTAGAAATGCGTACATACACTCATTCCTGTTGTGTTTTGAAGCTATAGTAACCGAGAGCATAACTCACAGGCGAGCTCAGTCTGTTGTCAGGTTAAAGCCTGCTCCCTAGTGGCTGCATGTGGAATGTGCTTACTAGGCAAACCTTAATGTGCACATTCTTGTGCACAACGGTCTTTTTAAAATTGCTGAGAAAAACTTGCAAGATTTAAGAGACCTATATTTTATATTAGCAATATATTTGCTGGGAGGTTCATGAAAATATAAAAAATAAAAACATTGCTAGCAGGTATGAAGGTGTGTGTGTGTTGACTTCTGTTCGGAACTGGCTGGCTAACCTCACTCAGATTTCAAGAAAAAAAAATTGTGATGTCTGTGTGAATAAAAACACAGATACATTAATTCTTTTTATGACACATAATGGTCCTGCCCAATTTCAGCCTTGATACCCTGGCCTCATTGAGACACATGAAAGCTCTCACTCTGCCATCTGGGATCAATAGTCTTGTCCCTGTCTAGAAACGGCAAGCTTGGCATTTTAATATATGTAATTCGAATAAGTGCTCTGTTTTCTGTCTGGCAGCAAATCGCTCCAGTCGAGACAGACAGGCAGCTGCAGGATCACTGTTCCTCTGAGTCCACCCTGCATCATTAATTTCCGTGTCTCTCTATCATCCTCAATATTGAGCTGTCATTGCCTTTGATTCTTTTAGTTTCTCTGATTCGGTTGTGACAGACGCGACGGTCTGTTGGTGATCACTGCACATTCCTCCACACTTCCTTTCTGTATGTTTTCTTTTGCTTTTGTCAGAAAAGAATCTGAATTTGCTAGAGGTGGGTGCTGTTGGACTGATGGTTGTTAAATAGTGTGTCCGGTCTAACCCCCTCTCTCTTGACTGGTCATGACAGACTAGGGGGGTTGTGGACTTGAGACAGACCTTTAGGTTTACCCATCCCTGGGGACCCTGAGATTGAGGCATTTATCTGTGCTCTACATTGATGGAGCCCCACATCTCCTCCCTCCAGCTAAGGCAAACAGTGTTCTGACATGTTTAGACTGAGAGACAAAGCGCAGGTCTGTGGCAGGCCTGTCGATGTCTTCCGCACGCCATGGACTTTCTCCTGAGCGAGGGCCCAATTTGATTATGGGGTATTTAAGCTTGATGGAGAAATGGAAAACAAGCAGTCGTTCTCAAGTCTCCCATTTCCCCTTTCTTTTTCATAAGTCGACCTCTCACTTAACCAGCCGTTGCCTCTCTTGTAAATGCTTGTCATTATAGTTTGCTTCAATGGACTGCTCTGAAGGCAGAACAATTTGAGGAGATAGACTCTGTAAGACAGTGAGATCATGAATGTTTTAGAACCTGGAAGGTTCGAAAAGAGTGAAAAAAGTGACAGAAGAAGAGAGAGAGAGAGAGAGAGAGTAGTAATGGAACATGGTGCTGATAGGTGCTTTGCAGAGCAGCCGTTTTCTGTGGAACACCGTGGCATTGAGACAGCCTGTGATGATTGGATCTGACCCTCCTGGACTGGCCCGTCTCGCCTTTCTGGGATTAGCTAATTTATCATTGCCAAAACGTCTGTCGTTAATTACACAATGTGTGTGTTTGTCATTCGGGGGCCCTGCATGTTTTCAGGCTAAGGCCTGGCAGGGAAATCGCAGGTCATTCAGCAATGATGGATAGTAATTGGGTGGCTGGAACACGGTACACAGCGGTGATGTTCGGCAGTCGGTCTATGACAGTAGATCTGCCGTCACAAGCCTCCGAGGCTAAAATAGTCCATCTGAAGAGAGATGGAGTAAGCTCATTACAGCTATATGAGCTTATGTTGTAATAGTCAAACCTCAGCGTTCTGCGCCATATGTAGACTTCAATACCAAGACTGTACGTATGGGTTTTTTTTTAAGGAAAATGATAGAAGTAAAAGTCATGTTTGTACTCAGTTAATTTTAACAGATTTTACCATCCCGAGTTTTCAATCAGGCCCATTCTTAGGACATTTTCAGGATTTCTAAATTACACTGTATCCTATGTAAACTGCACTAATGTTAACCCACAATTCATCTGCGTGTAGGTCAGAAATGACAGAGGACGAGCGTCCTGAGAGCCACGTCGTCACAGGTTCCAAGCTCGACGAAGAGGAAGAAGAGGCGGAGGGTGATGATGAGGACGAAGAAGGTTCGTTAACAGAAAAATCCCAGGATGAGATGACTTCTCCCGCCACAATGGTGCAAGGCACTTACGACGACGACGAGGAAGCTGCTCCGCTCTCCATGACCTACGAACACCCCCGCAGGTAAACTTGTTTCTCACCTGAATAGATCTCATTCATCATTCATGTCCACAAGAGCATTCCTCCATTCATATGTGGAAATAAGAAAGAATTGCATGATGGGAAATAAAGTGAATGCGATAAATTTTTTTTTTTTTTTTGTCTATATTCTCTAATAATGTTTGGAAGGGATGAGTCTGATTATACAAGCACAAGAATAAGGGTTTCTTTTTGATGAATCGAGAGGAACTACAGGATTACACATCTTTCCTTCCATTAATATTTGCTCTCTTATATAATTATGCCACTAATGTTTTTCCCAAATCTAACCTGCTTAAAAAAATTAACATGAGTTGCGTATAGTCTACTTTGCAGTGTGCCCTACTGTTTCATAATTTGCTTGACTGCTCTGGTCACTGAATAGTTAAAGCCCAATGAACTTCTAATGTTCCTAAACCCCAGATTAAAATGGAGGTACTAAAATTGCTCAACCTGTTAGGGAGTGTGTCATTGCAATTAGCTCTCTACTACCTAGTGGACATACGAGGTGAAAAAATAATCATTTGATTATTTTAAAATTAGTTCAAAGTATTTTCCTCCTGAATACATTAAAAAATTTTGATGAGTCAGTGAAATTATATGGATTTGATTTTTAAAATCTTTTTTTTTTTAAATCAGATTTAAAAGCATAGCTATAATGCCTACCAAATTAGTGAGTTGGATAAAACTAACTGCTGTATGATATCCAGTTGTGCATGCTTTGTGTATTTTATCAACCTGCTCGTACATGCGCTTTGCGCCACCATCACTCCATGCCATCCCTCCATTACCACCACATGCATGCGCAACATAATCACGGCTTACCGGCCCCAGCAGCCATCCTGATTAGGCTAACTGAGGGTTCCCTCCCCTCTTCCCAACCCCTTCGTCCCTCCTTCCTGGTGCAGGTGTATTGAGGAAGACGCAGGCCTGTTAGATCTGGAGCCTCTGCCTGGCTTTCCAAAGGGCTTGGAGCTTCATAAGCCTGCTGATGAGCCATTTGATGTTAAAGACATTTTTAACACCTCGTTAGAGTCTGAAGCGCTGAAAGAAACACTCTTGAGGCAGGCTAAAACCCAGGTATGACTTTCCACGCACCTAAGGCACAAAGTGTGGGGTCACTTCATTTGTGTTAATATGCTGACGCACTAATTTTAAGAAGTCCAGGGTTGGATCCTAGAGGTTACAGTTAAGGTTTATCACATAACATTTAGCTATAGACTCTTATAGTACAGATGGATTGCCTTTATAAAATGTTCTGGAATTTATGTTTATAACATACTACATTAGACTGCATTATGAATGGAATCAAGTATTATCTTTCTCTCCTTCTGTCTCACATTTGTTCTCAGGATAAAGAAATAATATTATGATAACTAACACGTGCCTGTTTTTTTTCTAACTATAACACCCTGTAGACTCAAAATCACTAACTATTTGCAAAATCTGTCTTCATTGATATATAGTATATTATGTATATTCTTTATAATACTGAATGGTGCAAGTTGCAGTTTGTAATTTTTAGATTCCATCTGTTAGAATCCTATAGAATGGCAATATTGCCAGATAATGGATCTTTATCACATCCTGGAAATTAACTCCACCCCCATTCAGGACAGATCCTTCATTCAAAATGTATACAGAGGGATTTTGGAGTGAGGGAGGAATGTCTGTATAGTCTTTTACTGTAGGTGCAGTTCACCTTAAAGCCACCCGGGCATCTAAAATTACAAACTGCTCCTTTAAAAAAAAAAATATCCGAAGTACAATGATTTGTGGAGTCTACTAGGTTAAACATGTTGCTCTTTTGTGTGCTCCCTCTCGCAGGCTTATGCAATGATGCTCTCTTTGTCGGAGAACAACCCCCTGCATCCATCCTCGCAGAACTCACTAGATGCCTGGCTGAACATGGGAGGAGGCCCTTCAGAAACCAGCTCCTTTCACCCACTCAACCACATCTAAGCCCAGAGAGCAAGTGGTCAGGGAGTGGTTGGAGAGAGAGGGGAGGGGGCAGTAGGAATGGGTAAAGACCACCACAAAGGAGATGCGTGTGTTACAATAGCACATGAACGAAGACAAGTGATGCTTACAGTAGATGAATCACCACTCAACTGGGAAAAAGGGAGGGGGGGCAGGGGGCGAGCTTAGCTGAAAGACTGTTAGCCGAAACAGAGAAGTGAACCAGTAGAGCTCTAGATATCTCCACAGCAGTGACACAAAAGACTGACTTTACCACCCCACTCTGTACAACTCCAGATCTGTCTTAAGCTCAATCTGCAGTTTTCTCCTCAGAAACCCTACCTTGTATCCTGTGACATCACAAATATGTTTCATTCATACGTTCTCCTGACAGCCATGCTTATTAAAATGAACACAGAGGAAAGGAAAAAAGGAACTATAAAGGTATTTTGTCTTGCTTGCTGATACGGTCTGATCTAATTGAGTTCCCAAAACATATCTCATGCAGTGGCACAATCAGACCACAGGTCACACCAAGACAGCATCTGAACAGTTTTGTTTGTCTTCTAGATGTCTCAAACTACACTGCAGAGCCAATTTACAAAATGGATCAGATTTAACACAATATACAGATGAGCCATAGAAATAAACACAATAACATCAACTGCTAATCATATCCGTCCTCTTTGTTTGTGTTGGTCATCATCAGAGTAGTAGAACAGTAGCAGAGATCAAAGCATGGCTGCACAACTCAGTACATCTCACCCTAACCATGTTACTGTCAGGATTGCCATTTTGTCCCCCCTGAAACGTTAAGTTATTCTCCTCCTGACGTTCTCATATATTCGAAACACTCTTGTTTTTGTATGTGATTTTTTTTTCTTTTATCAACAGTATTGTTTTCTTTTGAGCACATCTCTGTGCTTAAATTGTTAATATAATTATTTAGTGAAGGACCAAATTTGTATGATAATGTTGTAAGATGTACAAAATCATTTCGAAAAAAAAAAAATCATAGCAAAGAGTGTTGTGTGCCAAATAACCCTTTCTTTCTTGGACAATCATTTATTTTAATTTCCCTGTGTTTTTTTTTTTCTGTTTTAGTCATTTTTTTCTTTTCTCTCTATCTCTTTGCCTGGTCATGGTATGTATTTGATTTGAGGTGCATTTGATTTCTATTTATTTTAGTTGTTTCATCATTATAGGAAAACAAAAATCTTCTAAAAAAAAAAAAAAAAGAAAGAAAAAAAAAGAAAAGAAAAACTGACCCAGTTTCACCCAGTTGTTGAAGGAAGTAAATCTATGGACTGAGACTTTTAATCTCATGATGCTCTGAAGGATATTGTATAGAGACCGGTATGCCAAAATGTAAATGACAAAATCGACTATTTTATTTATAACTTTGGCATCGGCACCAGTCTGTTTGTGTTCATTGTAAGGTTTTTTTTTTTTTTTACTTTTCACTTTCTTGACCATTTTAACCTGTACATACAGTGTGTGATGTTGAACAAATAGTTGTTGTTTTTTTATGAATCCTTTTGATTAAAGCATCAGGTCACTTGAATGGTGGGGCATTATATTTGTACTGCTTCAGTCAGTTTTGCGTTCGATTTTCATCTGCCCGTTTTAAACACAGCGGAAGAATTGGCGCGTCGGTCTGCGCGTCATCTGAGAGTCCTGTGTGTTGAGTAGGAATCAGCACGCCACTTTATCCCAAACAAATCCAAATTGTGTGTTGGCATCCCACAAACCATCAGCACGATGTTAGACACGTGGACCTTGGATGCTACTGTGTTGTGTTGTTTTATTTTATCATTCAGTCTTATTTCTTATAAACATAAGCAGCTGCTGTTATTCAAAGGGGCTGGAATGGGATTAAATCAAGTGGATCAAATAGTGAGCTGGGAAATTTCTTTTTCTAAGGCTGATATGTGAGTGTAGTTTGGGGTTTTTTTGCAGGACGCACAGCCCCTAAAAACACACATAACCTAAGTGCCAGGACTCAGGAGTCCTCGTGCAACTCTACTGAACTGTGAATCCAGCGCATGAATCGTACAAGTAAACCCAACAACTAAACATGAGCTCAAGATGAATGTGTAGAATAGATTCAATGTGTTGCTAATGTATCAAACCTCTAGCGTTACTTTTTTTTTCTTTGGTTGGCAATTAAAGAAAAGAATTGTTGGATTTGTCATTATTGCTTCTCTCATCACAGCCTTTTCTTTTACTCTCTTTGTCTAGAATGTGTGCAAGTAGCACTTAAATCCACAGCACTCCCGATCTCTTAATCCTCTTCTGTCAAGAAGTACTGCTTCGATTTTTTTTCTTCTTCAAATTCTCCAAATAAAGCCACTTGGTTTCAAATAAGCACTTCAACCACACTTTTTAAATCCACATTATGTCACACATTATGAATATTATGAACCACACATTGTATACCACCCTCAGTACAGAGAATTTCCTTCTGTACTCTTATAGGGCACTGTTATATTTATCTGCCACTAGATGGTCCTGGTCATTTTACTTTTATGATAGACAGCTGTCCACCCATAAACAGGCCTAGCTGGAGATATTAAAAAATCATACTGCATATGTCGAGGTTCATGATGTCACATACTACTGTAATAAGCAAGCGCTGTATGTAGGTGGTGGAGAAATCGTTCCACGATGAATGGTCACAAACTGCTCTCGATATAAAGTCATTGTACTTTTCCCCCCTCTGTTACAACAGAAAACTAATGTACAACCATAATCTGTTATGGTTCCTCGAAAAACTGTATAGTGTTCAGAAATAAATGTTGCATTCGTCTGCAAATTCGTTTGAAAACTTGGGTTTGAAAATAGATGGTGCTTGTTTCATTTGGATCTGAGTTGTATATCGCTTCTGTTCTGTTTATTGAAAGAAACTGTTGTGCATGACTTGTGTTTTAGCGGTCATAATGGTGTCCATTTGTGAAATGTGTATCTTAAATTAAAAAAGGAGAAAAAAAGGTCATAAAAATACTGAATTTGTAGATGCACTTATTGTATATGTGGTTAGGTTAGTAGGTTTGACTTTAAGTCTTTTTAACTGCCTTACCTGCAACAGGCAGATGGTTATTCAATGAAACATTATGCTTGTGGGAGAGAAATAATGAAAAAAAAATGAAAGGATTGTAGAATAATAATGAAAATTCTGATAATTGCAGTTCTTTTTTTTTGATGCTTGTGATTATTGAAGATGTACTTTAGAGGAATTTCATGGAAAAAGACATGATTCTGATGTTAATTCTGTAGAATAGATATGTATACCAAATGTAATCTTTCCAATGCTATGAAGAATTTATACATGAAATTGATATGCAATAAAAACCTGTGTGCTTTTTATATGAATTCTGCCTTTTTCACTTGTGTGTGCCTGTGAAACCTGATTAGATCAGAATTTCCTGCATCCACGATCGAGTTCCCTTTGTGTAAATTTGAGGAAAGAAGTATTTCAGATCATCTTCCAACATGTTCTGGAATATCTCTACAACTTAGTAAAACTCTCTCTCTCTCTTTCTCTCTCTCTCTCACTCATTCTCTATATCACTTATCCTGTAAAGGTTCACCAGGGGCCTCGAGCCTATTCCAGGGGACCCTTCTTACCTTCAAATAAGAGAAATATGAGGGAGGAACTTTTACAATGTACGTGACAACTTTCATTGAAATGAGGTAACTCTGACTAAATAAAAATGTAAGAGTTAATAGATTATTGTTGTATAAAAGGAATAAAACATTTTGGAGTGATCATAGCAGGTCAGGGTGATTTAAAAACCAACAGTTGATTATTTTCTAATACAGCAGGTCACAGAACCTTTCCTTTCTGACTTGCAATTCACCATATAAGCACCAGAGGGCACTGCAAAGCTGTTTCTATTAATTAATGTCTTGGTTAAGTGCATAGGTTTGAAACAAGGGGAAGCATTTGAGGTCTGGATCGGATCTCATACTCCTGAGATAGTAAGTCATAATTATGACATCCACATGTCATCATCATAATAATAATAATAATAAGATAAGACATTTATGAAATTATGAAAATTATTGAAGGATTGAGGATTATTTATGAGAATTATTAGATATGGACCATTTGATTATGAGAAGTCATAATTACAAGACTCAGATGTTATAAGTCATCATTGGGAGATCAGGATAAACAAACTACAAGGAATCTAATCGATGTAAGTCGTAAATTACTTTGTAGTTAAAGTTAATTAGTCATAAATATGAGAATTGTGATAATTCTGAGATATTTAGTGATAATTATGAGACGGTAAGTCCTAATGATGAGGTTTAGATCTTATAATCACAAAAGATGCGAAATTATAATTATGATTACAAGAAAGTGAGTCACAGTTATGAGATCTGGAATTGTATATATGTAAATATTGTAGCGTGGGCGGGGCGGCGGCTGACGACCAGCATGCCTTGCGGGGATGTCGGTGTGTTCACCGTGTTGGGGAAAGGTGTTTGGGTTAGTGGCTTCGGCCCTGTTTGGGTGTGGTGTGTGTCTGACGTGTACTCCGGTTCATGCTTAGGCTGAATTGGAGGTAGATTCCCGTGTGAAAGTGATGCTCAGGTTATACATGCTGTGGGTTAAATAAAGTATTCCCAGCTATTGCGTTGGGCAGCAAGAAAGCTCACTTGTCTCTCCACTATCCTTTCCGGCGATGAAACGCTACAATATATTCCATTTCTGCCATGAAAGTCAGAGTTATACAAACCCAGCAGTGTTTATTTATTGTGTAAACAGGCCACATGTGCTGTATTTACGCTGAGTTGTGTGTGTGTGTGTGTGTGTGTGGCTTTAAGAGTGAAGCATGTGGGTGTTTCCTCTGGAAGCAAAACAAGCCTCTGCGGTGCTGCTGTTGCTGCCGCCGCCTTCACCTGCAGGAACACAGGCCTGCTGTCATTAGCGGAACTCAGACACTTGACGCGCGCGCTGCGGCGGTTTGTTCTAAACGAGTGGACTAACATGCTGCAGCTCAATGACTCGGTGGAGCCCGAGAGTCCAGGGGCTGCGGTTCTGCCCGCCGCCGGGGTTGAGGACGCGCTCGACGGCCTGGAGTTGGCGTTCAGTCCGGGGCTTGAGGCCCAGCCTAGCCTCGGCTTCGGGGCTGCTGTAGCGTGCTGCTCCCCGCTCCAGAAACTCACGCCTTTCCACGTCCACAACCCCACCATGAGGGCCAAAGTCAAGGATTACTTCGTGTTCAGGGTAAAAACCACAACCTGCATTTAGAAACACTTGTGTATTTATTAATAGTCTCGGTGTAAATCTGGGTAGCTATTAACGGCTGTATAGCTAACTGTTACTGTTTACTACACTGTTAGTGTTGTTGTGCTTGTTGTTGCTACATTAAGGTTAAAATGGCTATCAAATACAACTGAACTACAAATACAGTATTATATAATTATGTAAGTCATACTCTTTCAGAGAATATTACTCTTGTGCTTCTTTTCTCTAAAACTTTATTTTCTAGTTTTAGTAAAATTGACATGCATTTACTGTCTATGTAGAATTACAGTAAGGTCTGTACCATTTCCTTTTGATTCATAATGTCAAAAACGTTTACGTCATACTGTACTTCAGTTTATCATTTCTTTCATTATTTATTTGTACTTTTTACCGACTACATTTAAAATAACATTTCCTTTCCACATTAACCACATTAGAATCATACAGTATGTGGTGATGTTTAAGCATCAGGAATTGACGGTTTGGATGGTTTTACTAACTCCATATAACCAGTGTAACATCTAGTGAAAACTCATGTAAAATAGATCCAGGGATCGTAATGATTCATTATTAATCCATTATTCGCTGATAAAATTGTATTATGGAACAATGTTTGTTTTCTGTCAGGTTTTTCCGTAGTTCACATGATACAGATCTACGGTGGTACCCTGACATATCAATTTAATCCGCTCTGGAAGGTGAAACTTTGTATTGCAAAACACATTTTTCCATAGGACATAATGTAAACGCAGATAATCTGTTCCAGTCACTCAAAAAAAAAAATCACTTATATTACCAATTTCCAAAATTGTAATTATATTTTGGCATATAAAACAAACTATTTAGAAAAGACAAGTAAATTTAAGTAAAATGTGCAGTAAGTAGAGGATGAACCTCACGTGACCTTAATTTATAATTACTTTTGGTGCACAATTTCTGTTTTTAAGGCGCCATTCGCATGCCGAGGTACCACTGTACACATCTTTTAAATTGTTCGCCATAAGAGGGCGCAGTATTTTCGAAAGCCATCTTGTCTTCTCATCTCGTATCTTCATCTATACCACTGTATTCTGTATACAGGGTTGTGGGACAGGGTAGGTACACACTGGACAGGGTGCCAATCCATTGCAGGGCACACACGCACACATTCACACACTACGGGTGATTTGGGAACCCCAATTAGCCTAACCTGCATGTGTTTGGACTGTGGGAGGAAACCGGGGCACCCGGAGGAAATGGGGAGAACATGCAAACTCCATGCACATAGAGGTGGGAATCGAACCTGGCCGAGAATCGAATCCGGACCCTGGAGGTGCAAGGCGACAGTGCTAACCTTTACTCTACAGTTGATTTATAAATAAATAAATAAAAATGATTACAGTTTGTTTAAACAATTTTGCTTTGTTAATTTGTCTCACATAACTAATTTGTTGGGATTGTGCTACTTGGACAACTTTTCAAATACAACCTAACCTGCAGAAAAAATATGCATCTTATTAACATTATTAATTATTGGTTGATTAATTATAAATACTTACAACTATCTTTTAAGTGTGAAGATTGTAACCATGAACCCTTAGTCTTTGTGAAACATAACTGAAGCAAATTCAATTAATTACATATTTAAAATTTCTTTCTAGATCAAGTAGACTAGAAAAAATTTATTAATCTCACAATTTGTACTACATTTCTTCTCCTCAGGTTGAGATATTTAAGGCATTATTTAACTTCCCTTAGTGAAAAACAATTCTTAATAACTTTCTTGAAAGCTTTTTTCTTTTTCATTATTATGAATTTTCATAAATTTTTCATAAATACCTTTTTTTTTTAATTTTTCTAATTTGTTTAGACCAGCAGCAAGTTCTGCCTGGGACTAATTAACATCTTTTGCCAGACTCTGTGTTTGAAAGACTTTTATAATACTTTTCGGTTGTTTTAATTGACATCTCTTGTTGGGGCTGGTTTTCTTTTTCTTACAATTAGCAAGTCAAAGTGCTCGTTAAGGTTCGTAAGCACGCTCTATTAACTACGGACTAATTTGCATATTTGGACTTGTGCTGGAATTTGTTTTAGAAATGCAAATTATAATGCGAGTCCATAATTTTGTCCTCTACTTGATCTGGAAAAACATACACCATTAATTAAACACAATTAAATTTTAATTACTTTGATTTAAAGGTATGTTTGTGGAGGTATGTTTCACAAAGATGGAATGTTTGGCTAATTGTTTTGTGTCATATCTTTGATCTTTTAAAAACAAAAAATATATTTCAATAATTTTTGCTTGCAGTTGTACTAAACATTTTTTCGTAACACACTTTCTCCATTGTCTACTTAGAAACGCACACAATGTTTGCCTGAGTGAATAGATCATAACTGCACTTTGAAAGCTAAATCATGCAAACAGATACCTGAAATGAAGATGATATGGTTCTGCTTTTAGCTTTCAGCCTTTTAGTTTAATGCATCTGGAAGAATCAATGAACATTTTCTGAACAGTTTTAATTAATTAAGATATAAGCTTGGTTTAACCTCAAATTATAGTTAACAATCCTACCATGATGCCAAGTTGTAGTCTATATGACAGGTATGAAATAACATTTAAAAATCAGTACGTAAATTAAAGCATTTGATATTTAACTCCTTTTAAATATTTGTGTGTATGTTCTGTTCGTTTCTCCAGCCAGGAACCATAGAGCAGGCGGTAAACGATATCCGCACAGTGGCTTTGCCTTCAGAAGACGGCGAGGTTCTGAGTGTGTGGCTCTTAGCAGAGTGAGTTGTCTTTTCTTTCATTACCTCACATCGTGTGGGGCATCTTGTAATTATTGTTAGTCCTGTAATCTAAAGTGATGTGAGGTTGTAGTTGGTAGAAAATTAGTGCACATTCCAGCTTGGGTACATCTTCGCAGTGCAGGAGTGCAGCCAATCAGAGGAGAGAGTGTGAGAGTTTAGAGATTAAAGAAAGCAAATAAGATTAAAAATCAGATTGATATTTTAACCCAGATTACACAATATTTTTCTGCAATCAGCTTGAAATGCGTGAAATTCCAAAATTACAATCGTCATTTGCACAACTAACATGGATTATAAACTATATATTTTTTTTTAAATAAATATTTCAGCAAGACTGGTTTGGAGATCATCTAAAGGTGTGTATTGTTTTATAATGAACTCATAATAATGATCACATTGCTGCTGTTCTTTCTCTACAGAGTTGATCACTGGAACAACGAAAAGGAGAGACTGGTGCTCATAACCGAGAGGTGAGAAAGGAAGTTCATCTCTTTAGTTAATCTCATGTCAGTATGTCACCAGCTCTTAATGTGTTGATATTTCCTGTGCTGTGGTGTGTTGCAGGTCCCTTCTGGTTTGCAAATACGACTTCATAAACTTACAGTGTCAGCAGGTCATCAGAATCTCCTTAAACGCTGTGGACACCATTTCAGTCGGCGAGTTTGAGTTTCCACCAAAATCTCTGAATAAGTAAGATCATGTGAGGATGTGTGAATCATGCTTGGTTAAAATGACTTCTTATTTTTCAGTTCTCAGTGTTGATGTGTTGGGACCTTGAAAAAGGGTAAGAGCATAAGTCTCTGATCAACAGTGATAAAGACCAAATTGTGATAGCTGGACAGTTTGAGAGGGCGTCTCCAATACGCCAGGTGACATGTGGTGAGGTACCAACCAAATGTGGTCCAAACTTGTCCATCGGTTAAAGCAGTGGAACTGGATGCTGGCCTGGTCTGTTGAAGGAATAGGGGAGAGATGGCACCAGGATGCACTATGGGAAGAAGACAAGCTGAAAGAAGTGGCGTAATGCTCTGGGCACTGTTCTGCTCGGAAACCTTGGGTCCTGGCATCTATGTGGATGCTCCTTTGACCAACTATTGATCTACATGGAAACGTATTCCCTGGTGGCAGTGGCCTCTTTCAGCAGAATAATGCGAGGTGGTGCACTGCAAAAATGTTTTAGGGAATGTTTAAGGAACACAGCAACAACTTTGAGGGGTTGACGCAGCCTCCAATTCTCCTGATCTCAATCCAGTTGAGCAGCTGTGGAATGTGCTGGGAAAAAAAGTACAAGCCATGGACTTGAAGGATCTGCTGCTACTGTCTAGCAGATAGCATGGCACACCTTCTGATGTGTCGAGGAGTCCATGCCTCGACACATCAGTGTTGTTTTATAGTAGGCAGTATATGAAGTATGTGGTTTTAATGTTTCTAAATAACACAAGCAAACCAATTTAGAGTTTCCAAAGCCTGTTTTGGTATTTTAAAATATGATCCAAATAATCAGACAGTAATAGTGTCCCAGTGTTGTGCTGTTATGGTGGCAAGCAGGTAGCGTGTGGGAGTTAATTTGTTGGTGTTGGTGTTTTGCCTGGCAGGAAGCGCAAAAGGCAACCTCTTTGGCAATCTTGTTTTGAGCTGTTAGATATGATCATATGCTGATTATACAGTAGATTTCTTTTTCTGAAAGGGAGGGATCATGAGTACTTGGGGTTTTTTTTTTTTTGATCTGTAAATAATTGATTACACCAGTGTAGCCTTTTAAAACCCCAGATCAATCAAATTAAGCAAGCGATTGTTGTCTGTGTTTCTCTACAGGAGAGAGGGCAGTGGCGTTCGTGTACATTGGGATAAACGTCAGAGGCCTTCTTTTCTAAATCGCTGGAATCCCTGGTCCACTGACATGCCCTATGCCACCTTCACAGAGCACCCCATGGCCCATGCTGATGAGAAGGTGGCTTCTCTTTGCCAGGTAATTCAACAAACCAGAATCTGTTCTTAAAAACAAAAAGGTTTGTTTATTCTTCATACAATTTTCCATAGTAATTAAAAAAAAACTACAGTCATGATTAATATAATCATTACATTGTACGTATTCAAATGTTTCTAAATCTTACTAATATAAGCACTTCAGTGCGGGAGGTGGTGGCTCAGAAGTTTGAGATTCTTCCGCTGCTCAGTTGTATGATGTTTCAATTCAAACAAAAAACAATTTCTATGAATGAATAAATATCAAAGCATATAAATGTACAACGCACAGTTCTTCTGCTTTGAGAGATCACTGGCTGGCTACAGTGACCTTCCTGTTTCATTCTTCAGCTGGAGAACTTTAAAATTCAGCTGATCCAGGCGGTGAAGAGAGCCCATAAAGAGTTCCCCATTCCGGGCCGATCTAACGGGGTGCTGCTGCTGGAGCGGCCGCTGCTCATCGAGACCTACTTGGGCATCATGTCCTTCATCAACAACGAAGCCAAACTGGGCTACTCCATGACCAGAGGCAAAATCGGCTTCTAGTTTTTCTAGTTTTTGCTGCTAACCCGCATCGTTGCACTTGAAATATATTGAGCTCCATGAATCCCTTTTGTGTTGCTTGCCGGATTTCAGTGGGGTGTGAAGCGTGCCCCGAGCCCAACGCCACCAGTGTGACTCGCTGGTTCCTCAGCATGTGCCTGGAAGCATTCGATGCCAACATTGATGCCCTTTTACTGGGCTCGTGCCATTCTGCTTCATTTTTGTGTTCCAGCCTATTGAGAGTATTGAGATGCGGATCACGTGCAGATGGAATCGGAGTATGAATTATTTGCCGTAACGATCTTGGGTATTAGCCATGATTATAAAATACCAATTAGGGAGTGTAATTCGCCGTGTCTGTGCTTGGTCAGGTGTTCAGGTTAATTATGGCACAGACTCATATATAATGTTCATTGTGAATGAACACCTAAACAGCCATAATTTTAATATTTCTCCAACAGCAGAAAACATATACACTGGTTTTTATTTATTTTAATAAAGCAGGTGCCAACATCTACAGTTTAGAGTTTAGATGGGTTGCTATGACGATACAGCACACAGCAGTCGGACCATGTGGCAATAACAGTTTCAGTTCGCTGAAGGGGAAAGTGTAGAAGTTGCACATATTTTTTTCTGGTAGTGGTTATTTCCACTTCATGGTCTTATGAGCCAGTAGAATCCAAGATGGTGTGAGTGGGGTCTTTTTACAGTAGTTAATAATAATCATTAATTAGCAGACACACCATTTGCACACACTTGCCTTGCAGTTTCCTTAATCTTGCTTTATGCACATCTGGTGCACAACAAAACAAATTAGCTATCTCATGCTACGCCAACATTCTGTCCACAAATCAAACATAGAATCTGTACAGTGTACAAGCGTATACACTCCGTTCTAGATCTGTGCTCATGACGCCATCCTGTTCACATTTATGCGACTTACATCAAACTTTTGTCCTCATCTGCTAGGATTTTCTTATTAATAATATATACAGGACGAATAAGATGAAATGCCTGTTCAAACAATTCCTAAACTCTGTTTGCTTAAAAGTGTGTGTGTGTGTGGTTCTACTGTTTGCATTAACCAGCACTGAAGTATAATCACGCTAATTGATTTGTTCATGTGTGAATTCATCCCTCGTCAACCTGGGGTCCGTTCTTCGTACGTCGCTTGACACATCCGAGATGAACTGACGCATCTAAGATGAGATCATCGTGCTAATTACGATCTGAGTTGGTTCTTCGAGCTCACCTGTTGTTGATGATTAGTTTGGCTGGATTGAGTTGTCTAAAATTATTGCGCGTTCGTGCGTTGGTTTAAAAGGCGATACGCATCGACAGTAGAAACACTGATCACAACCCCTTCGATTGGTTGACGAAATGGCAAAAGAGCGGCTCAATTTTTTTTGTAACACGTGTTATGCGCTGAAATGCCCCCCTGC
>JAOVVB010000036.1:6041861-6066689 GCA_028570985.1 Heterobranchus longifilis
CTCTAACTATGCTCCTATTTCCTATACAGTAAATGTGCTTATAACCTTATTTCCTATAAGTGTGCTCTGATCAATCGCCCGCTGAAGATCACCTCATTTTTACTGATGACACAAAATACATGTTGTCGCCAGTCTGGGAATATTACCAAGTCTCTGAAAAAGACGTCAAATTTGCAATATGCAAATGCGTAAATTAAAAATCTAAAGCAAAATTACGCACTGTGAATAATGTGAAAAAGTTATCCACAAAGGCAGCAGCTAGATCTTATCGACCATCACTCAACCACTTATAGCAAAGGCCCTCAAAGAGCTATAGCCGAGAGTAAAAAGGCTAAAACCATTATCACAAGAATAATAATGAAGAGAGAAATAAAAAGCGGTTCCCAGCTCTGGTCGAGGCAGCCCGGGTTTACCTTACTGCTCCATGCAGGCTGACAGTGTGCGACTGTTCAGCACGGCTGCACAAATCCCGGATGATGAGAGGAATAGACAGTCTCTTAGGAATACAGAAATTCTGATATGCTCACTGACAAGTAAATATGATTAGCTCGCCAAACAGAAAGTGACTGATGTCTGCGATTATTTAAAAACCCTCACTGCAGAGTTTTGATTTGTTATTCATTTACGCAACCTTTTTCCATGTGCTGCATGTTATAATGAGTGAGTATAGTAGGACAGTTGGGAGTGTGTGAGAGACCCTTGATGCTGGTTAAGGGATGGAAAGTTTTTGCTCATTAGTCGAGCAGAGGCTATTCGATTGGTTTCAGTTTCTTTATAATCTACATGAAATAATAGGAGAATGAAATATGTTACACATGATGTAGGTTTTAAATTAATGATACTTTCTCATATCTAAATTATATTTGTGCACTGCTGTTTTTACTGCTGTAAATAGTAAATAAATAAACAACACTACACACACAGTAGAACACTTTAAATGGAAGCTCCCAATAACGCCCCACACACCTGTGATGAGTGATCTGCATCAACCGAGTCTGATTTCTGTATTTAGAGATATTATTCTGCCCCAAAAACCCTGATCAGAACCCGTATTTTCCCAGTTTTTATATTCCCTGCATTTTTCCTGTGTGTTTAGGTACAAGGAATGTAGTTCAGATTTTAAACATATATCATAGAACTCAATGAATAGTTGCAAGGCATTCTGGGAGTATTAGAGTATCCAAAATACTAAATGTAAATAAAATAATAAAATAAATGCCCTGTTTTTGACCATCATGAACCCAAAGTCCCTTAATGAATTTTTGTCTGGTGTGAATGTGAGGTCAGATAAAGCCTAATGCCATGGACTGAACTCTGAGCCTCAAACCTACAAACAAACGCTGTTAATGGCAGAGCTTTATTAAATCTGACTGTAACAGAGGCTCTCCCTTTTCCAACATAAGCACGTTAATCCACATGGAGACCTCATTAGAAAATCAACACTACTCATTTCACCATCTGATGGCAAACAGTTGTCAGAGAGAACTGGAAAGACAAAGTCTGATTTTCAATTGCTACAGAGTGGGAGAGAAAGTGAGAATGCCACAGACACTCAGCTCTGTGCCCCCTCTTTCATTCCCAGACACAGCTGTTCTCCGTCTCAACACCTGTCAGTGACTCTTGGAGTCGGGTTCAGGCAGCAGGCATCTCCTGCTCTGGCATGTAGCCCACGTGTAATCCTAACAGACAGAGACAGAGGGATGTAGAGTGATTCACATGTAGTTTTACACGGCCCTTAGGATCCTTCACAGCCATCTAAGAAACACCTCTGGATCAGGATAAACTTCTCACATCCACATTAGTAGGGCGTGAACTCGAGGTGCGCCTTAAACCGTTACACAAACGAAGACATTTATGAGGGACATTCAAACTTTGGGTTTGTGATGAGTTCGGATGTTATCATAAGACAAGCTGTGGTTTCTAAATTTGTATTTTATAAAATGCGCTACAATATATATAAAAAGCAATGCTTTACTGAGTGACTACTTTTAAATAAGTTCAATTAAAACTCTGAGATAGTTTGTTTCAGATTCATTCAGTCCAGACTTGCTTTCCAGCATTTTTTTTTTCCAGGAACTTGTTAAGGAATAGATATGCTTACACACATTCCCCTCATGCTAATTGTACGACACCAGTAACCCTAATAAACCATCCTTCCCTGGTTTTCCCCCTCATTGACTTGACTGTAAAGTGAACAGGCACTGGACATAGCATAGCTCTCTATGTTAGATGGTTATTTGAGGTCTGAGGCCAGCCCTGTTCCACCCAACAGCCTGCTATTTTCAGGTCCTCGGTTACGAGGCAGTGACAGTTGACATGGAACGGGTCAGACTCCTCCTGATTTCACACTTACGTGAAACTCGGTGGTGTTGAGTACGTGACGTCCGTCTGGACTCCATCGTGAGGAGACTAGCCCAATCGAGCCCTCGTCTATCTTACAACGCCATTCCGGCTGCTCCAGTGACCACACCTGCACGAGAAAGAGAGAGAGAGATACAGACACTTACACGTGAACAAACACATCATCACCCCTAAGAACAGCCCTTTCGTTACACCTGCACTCCTGAGTCTAGGACAAAATGAAAGACTGGCGCTGGCTTCCTTTAGAAAGGTAAGATTTTTTAAATTTTACTCATTATAGTGCAGGAATCCAAACAAATAGGTTGCCTCAACTAATTCTAAAGATTTATATCCAAGGCTGGATATAATACTTTCTAATGCATTAAGTGCACTGGAAGTGCAGTAAAGCGATGCACTTCCAGGAAACAATTACTTATTTCCCTATCTAATGAGCTGCTCTGACGCTTAGCAACACTAAGTACTAAGTACCTGCACCAGCCCTCTTTTGTACATTGCACAGAGGATGAAGAGGGAGTCTGAAGACCACTCCATCTGTGCCACCTGGTCCAGACAGGTGTAAAGCTGCAAAATCTGCAGAGTCCTGACATCCCGCACTACCAGGCGATATTGAACGCAGGTAGCCTAAGAATTAGACACACAGGGTTAGTTGGGTGGGGGACACACTGTATGTTTAACGCATAGATATAGCATGTTATATTTATACACAACAGAGATTGAGATCTATTAAAGATAAACAGTTATTATATTGAATAACAAATGTTGAGATTTGATCCCATACCAAATACTTTCCATCAGGGGAGAGTTTGCATAGCTGGTTAGACTGCTTCAGGAGCTCAGAGAAATTCATGCCAGAGTACGAGACGTGATGCACGAAAGTTGGATGCTAGGAGTGGCCTGAAATGAGATTTAAGATTCACATCAGTTACTGTATATCAATTCTTTAGAAATCAGAAATCCTTAGCATTGTGTTCTGTGGAAAAAAGTTTGCCAAAGTATTGAGATAAAAATGTAAAGGTATTTTTGCCAGCAAGACAGAGTATGGCTGGAAGAGGGGGAAAATCTGTATTACTGTCCCTTTAAACAATGCACATTTAATATTCGGAAATAAACTGTAAATCATGCAATTTGTACAATTTTATCTGTTCATTCAAAACCCATAGGGTGTGTAAACTTTTATATGCAGCACTTTGTCGGATTCTGCCTGAACTTCAGTGCGTTTGGCTTAATGACTCAAATCAAACACATGGTGGCGCCACTTCAACTTCACCAAAAGCCATATAATCATGTTCAAAATCCAAGTCCATCCATATTCAAAATTATATTTGTGTTAATCTTCATACAAATGAAAAAGTTTAATATCATATACAAAACAGCCTTACAGGGAGTCACAATCTTCTCTGTGCTGCCTAAAGACTTGTGGATGTAACAATCCTCTCATTATATCCCTAGGCAAGTTGTTGCTTGTAACGTCATTAATGGAAAGTCTATACAGGGTATTAATAGCTAAACTTTATCTGTTAAAAAAATAAATATGTAATTTTTGATGCATACAATTTATCATAAAATTACTGCTTTGTATGGACTTTTTGCAGCTTTGTGTATGCCGTAGAGAGAATAACTACAAAACAGTGGAACAACAGTAATTCAGTTATAAATCACGATTCTTTTGTGTGCCGATTCATGTATCTCAACACCGATTTTTCAAATTATTATTTTTTTTTTACGACAGAACAGAAATGACCTGGTTGATCAGCCAGTGACCAGAATTATCTGGTTTTCAGTTTGATCAGCCATTACCAGTGATTGGACATTCAGCCATCCTTTAATTACTTACTCACTCACTGACTACACCGCTTCGTCCTGTATACAGGGTCGCAGGGGGGCCTGGAGCGTATCCTAGGAGATCTCAAGCCGGATACCAATCCATCGCAAAGCACAAACACGCGCAGCGGATTAGACTAATCTGCATGTCTTTGAACTGTGGGAGGAAACCGGAGAACCCGGAGGAAACCCACCAAGCACACAGAGAACATGCAAACTCCATGCGCACAGACCCGAGGCAGGAATCTAACCTGGACCCTGGTGGTGCAAGGTGACAGTGCTAACCACCAAGCCACCAACATTTAATTCCTTATGTTTAATTCAGCTGTGAAGGTGTTGAAGAAAGCTTAGGTATAAAACGTTTATGTAATGATCACTTTTTTTAAGATTCAAACTTGTTAATTGTAACAAATTCTGGAGAAAATTTTATATCAAATTGTGATATTTATATAATTGCGATATAGACAATCGCAATATTAATCAAGTTGTGACCTAGGTATCATCATAATATCATTTCAGCAGGTGACTGGTTATTCACATTCCTACAAAACAGTATTTATGATTACAGCACCAGGTCAAAACAAGCAGCAATACACACACACACACACACACACACACACACACACACACACACACACCACTAAATTACATGTTTTCTCCTGTTCCTTAAATATTTAATGAAATATTTAAAGTTGGCACTTTGTTAGGAAAACTAAAACTTTATACAAATGTGTTTTTACTGATTGTTATTTATCTAAATGTTTCTGGTGTAAATATAAAGAGATAAACTACCCACCGCACGCGCAGTGCCCTGTGCAGGGAGCAGACTTCAATTGGGATTCGACCACTGCTTGTTTGTTTTATTATTATTGTTGTTTCTAGCGTCCACCCGACTTCCCTTTTCATTAAAATAAGCTTATCGTTTGCTAGTACATCACTTTATAAATTCATCCTGTAAGCGAATAAATGTTGAGGACACCAGAGGAGGCGAATCCACATAACGTTAAGCAGTATAATTAGCCGGTTAGCTTTATCTCATTAACATCTCAAGAGCTTCAGAGCTATTCGCTAAATCTCTAACGCGTTATATTTACCTTGTTGGCCAGATTGAGTGATTGTTTCCAGAAATTGTACAGTAGGCTTAGAAAGTTGTTTTCTTTCTTTGTGAAGCTAAAATCTTACCTGGTCTTGGCGGTTGGTCTGGTGTTTCGGAAGCGTTTAGACAAAGCAACCAATCAGAGTGGTTCTGGTGCATCATGGGAAATGTAGTTTTGTGTCAGGTTTACGCGTAGAATTGGACTTCTAATGCAAATGTAGACGGTAAAATAGTTCAATGTGTATAGTTCAGCTTAAATTTAATAATAAACAATTATCAGTATTGAAATATTATTTTAAATATTTATAAATTATGTCGAGACGTATGCTAAATCATGCACTGATGATGAAAGGGTGCAGGGTGTGAATCGTGTATTATTTATTCTCTGTGATTAAATAATATCATTAGAAGTTTGAGAAGGAAACAAATGTGGCGGAGAGAGAGTGTTATGTTGCTTGGCTGCAGGGTGTGTGAGGCTGCAGGGCAGTTGGAAGCGTGTGTGTGGGATCCCCTGGTGAGAGAGTGGCGTTTCCCGCTCGTGTGAGCCCAAACGGCGGCTAACGCCTCCTCCTGTCAGCCCTATTTCTCCCAGCACACAGCCCATCCCAGCAAAGCTGCAGTTCCCCATCCGCTCACCTGCTCCATCAGCTGATACACACACACACTCCAGCGCAGCGCACGCTCCTCTCAGTCCGCTTCATTTCAGTTTCAGCTTTTATTATTATTATTATTATTATTATTATTATTATTATTATTATTATTACCTGCTGGATATTTTTGCTCAGAGCCGGGCATTCTTCTCTTTAAGTTCTCCAGCTTTTAAACAGTTTTAACCAAAATGATTTGGGGATTCAAGAAATTATAGCTATAAGCTACTGTGGATGTTTCAAAGCTGGAACGCGAATTTCATTATACAAGGTAAGGAGAAGTGTATGGGCTTTCATACTGGCGTTTAGTCACACTGGTTTGTTTATTGTTTTTTCAGATTTTTTTCCTACAACTTATTGCGTAAGATAAGGCTTTACAGACTGTGAAATAGACTGCGCAATAAATATAATGTCTATATAATGATGATAATAATAATAATAATAATAATAATAATAATAATCAACTCGGACGCAGGATGCATTGCATAATGGCAATATAAAGCCATTCCATTTAATTAGAATTTTATTTTTCTTGAGATATTTTGTTTCTTTCTGCTGCTTCACATCTTTATTCATCTCTATTTATGTGTACAACTTGTTTCTGCTTTTAGGTCACCTTTAATCTTTAGCCAATTATTAAAATCATTTAAAGTAAATCTAATTTAAATCCCTTGCTCTTTATGCTGATGGAATGTATTATCTGATCCTTCTCACTATTTCGTTTTAGGTCTGGGGTGTGGGTGGGAGTGGGTGACCGAGCTGTTTGTATTTTTGTAATTTGTCTTAAATATATACATTCATTACCCTAAAAAAATATTATAATAATAATTAGCTATTATGTTCACCACGAAAGCAGGTGGATTTAATACCATTTGCCGTTTCATTTTGGTACTATGCGTCTTAGTATTTATTTTCCAGACATTGACAACTGCATTCGCACCAAAATAAATGTTGTTATGGATTTCTCCGAATGCGTGTGAGTGTGTTGTGTGTGTTAGAAATCGATATTAGGCTGTGAGAAGGTGATGCGGTGGTCAGAGTTCAGGTTTGATCATGATTGGGGAGGGAAAAAAGCAAGTCGGACTGAGCGCACTTGGAAATCGGGGCTGAGTTGCTTTCACTAATCAGGTTTAAAAAACAAAACATGGGCAGTCTAGATACTTCTCTCAGCGAGAAATGATTGACATGTCTAGTCGGATCTAGCCATAGATCTTTAGATAGGATTTTAAAATTCAACGAATGAACACGTAAGTGAATGTCATTCTTTTAGGTTTTGTGTAACGCTTTGCAGATTGTAAAATAACGACTGTATGTTGATGTAATAACAAAAACATTATTATTATTATTATTATTATTATTATTATTATTATGAATAATTTTTGATCGGTGATTTAATTTGTTCCTGTTGACTTCTGTAGTTTTATTGTCGCTGTGTGTGAAGTGCGCTTGAGAATCTGTCTGTATTGTGTACCGCGTTGTCAAGGCGGCTTGCCCTAACTTTAGCGTGTGTGTGAGTGTGTTAACTGAAGCTCTGGCACTGCATGGCCACAGTCTCTCACTGATCTACATGCATGGTGGTAGCCTTTCCCTCAAACACAACCTGACTTGAAATTCATAAACATGAGAGGTAAAACTATTTGAATGTTCTCTTTTGTTCGTGTTAACGTTGTGGATTTGTGTTGCTGTAAACCTGGGTAAAGGTTGTATGAAGCGGTGACTCTAAGTGTTAATTCAATTCTCAGGGTTAATCCCCACTGTCTGTGTTTAATTGCTGGCAGAACAGAGACTCTGGGTCTCAAGGCGACAGCCGCCGCGGGAATACGCACACATCTCTCTTCTAACTGCACTCGCTTTTTGACTTTATAATCAACTCGGGTTGGTTGTTAATAAACTTAATGTTAATGTTAATGTCATTGTCAGTGTCCATGTGAAAGTTAATGGTAAAGTTAACTTAATTTGTGTCTTTGCTTGCTTTCCGCACAGATTTACGCATGTGCCATAATGCGTATTTGAAGCACTACTCCCTCGCACAAAACTATGGATTTTGCTAATTTTATAATGCAATAATTCGATGTTTCCCTGACGTTGCCGGGGAAGCAAAGGACGCGCGCGCTACGCACCAGAAAGCGCGCCTCACGGCTGGAAGTTTTGCTGTAGTGACGTCATCGTCAGGGGTGTTGTTGAGAGTAAGTTGCGGAAAAATGATGGATGCGTTAGCACAGTAGTGTACGGTACTGCTACGGAGGGGGAGATTTAGAGTGCGCTGGATGCATAGGCAAAAAAAAAACAAAAAAAACCTTAACTAGTGATCAGGGTGTTGTCTCTAATTTAGTCTGACAGTTACGTGCAAATGTGCATAAACCAACTAAAAATCGTCATTTATTATTAAAATTTTTTTTATAATAATGATGATAATAATAATGCTAACAATATTAATAATCTTTATTTATTTCTGTATTTGTTTTAATAATTTTAATTTGTTGTGTTTCTAGAAGTCGATCTTATTAATGGCTTAAATTTTCCTCTCTAGCATGTCCAGTCAGAGTTAAAATAAAGATGACTTAAATAGTAAAGGGAGCACTACACTGAACACTTTCCCTTTCAGTTACCAACCTCAACACCAACATCTAATGTTCTGTGCCTTGTCATTTATTTTCACTGTTTGTGTTCATGAGCACTTGATAACTATTGAACTTTATTAAAGTCTCTCAAACAGGATACAGTTTACCCAAAAAGTAATTCTCAAAGATCCTTGTACGATGATCTGAAATATATATATATATATACACACAATGCAGTTGAAAAAATATGTTACATCCTCATATGAGGACAGTGGTGTCTCATGAGGCTACGAGAAAGGGAAACCGAGTCAAAACCATGCTAGAGGAAGACCAGCAAAAGTCCACTGTTTTTTGTCTCTCTTTGTTAGGGATTGACAGGTTCTGTGTCCTTGTATTAGTGTCGTCTGATCAGAGGATGATGTCTTGCCATGTTTCTATCTCTCTAAGTAGAGAGGAGTAGGGAGGAAGGAAGTGTGTCCTGCACCACGTGGCTCATTGGCCCATCGGGACGATGCCAGGCAGGTCCAGGCCTGCCAAACTCAGCACCTTGATTCTGAATCTGCACACCCAGCCTGAAAACCTGCTGGGATTTAGACGGGAGATGCAGCACTGGGAGCCTGGGTGGAAATTGCTTTCAAATGAAATCGCTGTTGTGCTAAAGGCAGTCCAGCCCATTCGTTTCCAACATTGGCTCTTATTCATGAATTATAATGGGACAATATTGGGAAAAAACGTCCCATATGGTAGTGGCATTGTTATTTTAAAATCGAATGATTAAAAATGAACACATGAGATGGAGAAAAAGCTCATGCTGTAATAAATACTCTGTGGAAATCTCTTCAGTATGATGTTATGTCTTAATAGTGAAAACAGTAGCTTTGATAAAATTAGGAAATGAATTGCACTTACATTGTATATGCTCTTTAGAGTAATCTACCCCACGGTGGAGCACCCCATGTCCAAGATGTCCCAGCCCTCCACCAATGATGAGGGTACAACGTTTGAGCACCTGTGGAGCAGCCTGTGAGTTTCCTATTCATTTAAAGCCATTTTACATAACAATAAATATATTGTATTATTTATATTGTCAGGACAAAGAAGTAATGCTGATGTAATTTATGTCCAAAAACCTTTTTTTTACATGACTGTACACAGTACTTGTAGTCTACTCTTGGGAATACTTTCTGATTATTCACTGAGCATGTGATATTACTTTGTAGGGAACCGGACAGCACATATTTCGAGCTCCCTCAGACCAGTCATCCAGAGAGGGGTTCTTCTAGCACCATGCCGAACAACCGGGCCGAAGTGTGTATGGATGTCTACCAGATGAGAGACCTGAATGACAACGTCATGGTGAGCAAAAAAAACAGTCAAACAAACTTTCTTTGGCTTTTTACTGCTTTTGTTACAGTTACACATAATATATTTTCTTACACTGCCAGTGATCGAGTGATAGATGATGGTTGTGGTTTCAGTGGTGGTTAGAAATAGGGCTGTAACTTTTAATTGCATATAGGCTGTGAATTTCTGACTTAGTACCAAATTATTCAGAATACACAACCAGACCAGTGTTTTTATTTATATTTTCCGATATAGTAAAATCATTAGCTGTGTGAAAAGACACTTTTTTTTTTGTTAGAATCAGGACTAGCTTCTTGATGTACAGTATAGCATACTATATAACAAGGATCCTTATTTATTTATTATTGTTTTCATAACCAGGGATCATTTTAACTGTAAAATAATTTTTTTTAACATATTTATTCCATGAACATTATTTAAATAATGTACAATAAATAAAAAATATATATATATTTTTTATTAGTGTCATGAAGCTTTTATTATTTAATGAATTATTGAGGTTTTGAGTAAACAGAATTTATATATGTGACCTGCTAAATAATCTAATAAATGCAATAATTAAAAAAGATAATGGCATGATGGCATTTTTATTATTGAAATAAAAAAAAGAAATCACTGACAATTCATCATGGAAATACTTCATGAGTTCAGAGTCCTTTTTGTTAGTTCAAATTTACTCATTCAGGGCTCGATATTAAGAATTAAATGTGATTCTTAATGTGTATTGCCAAACGTGAATAAAGTATATAGCTTACAATATAGCTTATATTAATATATAGATATAGCTTAATACATCAGGAAATACTGTACAGAAAGTTTTCGTGTTGCATGCATTAGCTACTATTTAGAGACATTTATCTAAAAGATCCTGTTTATCTGGATAAATTCTTTATTTTTACTACACCTTTTTTACCAGTGTTATGCTAAAGTATAGTATGGATATATAATATTGTATATACTATAACAAAACCTTTGTAATTATGTGTAACAACAAGCCTAATATAGAGCCTTTTAGCTTAATTTATAATCTACATTAAATGTGGCAACATTTTAGAAACCACATTTAAAAGTACTTTGAACTGTCTTTCAAGGTGTCTACTTTGCTGAAAGCTCTATACGAGGTCTTTGTTTCTGCTGCTATCCCAAGCCAGGTTGCTTTTCCCTCCACATCAGTACAGATTCCCTCCTCACTGCCTGCTTTCCCTCTTCTCCGCTATATTTTCCCTCTCCACAGCAGGCCCAGCTATGGCCTGGGATTTAAAGTGGGAGGGCAAAATAGCTTAATTAGAGGGAAAACCAAGCCAAGAACATGACACCTGCTGCTCCCTTCCATCTGGGGCACACGTGCTGAGGGAGAGGGGGATGTTTGGGGGGGCAATTGCTGGAGAAGGAGGGGGTAGTTAAGTGATGAAGTGATGTTTGCATAGATGCTTTCGAGGACTTGTATTTTACCAATCGATACACGAGACATTGACGTGACCTGATTATCTCGCAGCTAACTGTGTAGTGTTTAGGCTTTTTTTTTTTTTAATGGCTTTATGCAGATGCAGGTTTTTTTTGTTGATAAATGATAAATATGATAAATACATTGCAGGAAAGTTTGAAGGGCTGCCAGGAACATATGACCAAACTTTGAAATTGTTATGCAGTCATTTTTAATAGTCATGTAGTAGATCATTTATTGTAGGTCGATGTAAAAAGTTTCCTTTATAAATGCGTACTTTGCACTGGTTGTGTCGTTTTCCAATAATTAGTCAGTAATTAGTTAGGCATTTTGTATTACCACAACTTTACGGGAAAAAACAGTTTGGCATCTGATTTAATGCATTTCTTTATTGTTTTTCGTGCAAATAATGCAACAGTCTAGTCCTCATCATAAACACTCATTTCATATGCTCTCATACCTGTCCCCTTCTAAACAACATTGGTATCTTCCGATCCATCAGTGGGCAAGTTTAGGCCTGCCTTTTCGGGTAATAAATAGTCATGAGGCCAAAAAAGTGGGAGGTCCAAGATTTGTTGTTAGCTGCAGCTAGAAGTTGACAGGGCCGGGACGGCTGGAGGAATATAGACAAGTATCCATCCTCGCACTTGTCCTCTACACTCTGGCACATACAGAGCTGCGGAGCTCAGCGGACACACAGTTCGGTGCTCAGGGGAAGGGTCCGGTTCTTATCACGCTCACCTGTACAGTATGTGCGAGGTCACATGACCAGCCGGGTGAGAGAGTGCGCCCTGACGGCCACCCACCCTGCGGGAGCGCTACAATGCTGTGCGCAGGTGACCCTGCTCATCAATACAGCACGGTAGGTGAGCTACATTCTTCTATAGCATTACCTTACTGTAGTCTGCTCTATTTAATAGAGAAGGAGGAGAAAAAAAACTTTTTGTAAGAGCTTGACACTGGGGAGCTGAAGCAAAGCTAATGCTTATATTTCACTGAGATTATACAGCAGAGGTAGCATTTGTTTTCAAAGGAAGATCACTATGTGCCATGGCTTTGAGTACCTGTTGATGCACCTGCAAAGATTCATTTTAAAATTCACAGTAATTATGTTGTGGAGTTAGGTCCAGTGATTTTTAAAGCGTATATTCTGTAAAAGACAAGAGAATATTTAATAATTCTTACATTGTTTGAGGATTAAATTTGAATTTGCATCAGTGGAAAACAATAGCGAGTGATGATAATCATCAAGTCAGGCCTGTCCAGTCTAACGCTGAATATTGTAAAATGACTAAACAAAATGACTTTTTTTTTTACATGCACACACCTGAGTTACCAATGATGCCCTGCCTAAATATAATGCAGTAACTATATCACTGACTCAGTGCGCTACACTACCTGTGCAGTAGAGGGCAATGTTTTTGCACTTTCGCACACATTCTCTTAGCTCCCTGTAGTTCAACAAGTAAAGATGTGCCTGAGCACGCTCTAAAGAGGTGCAGCGTTATGTCATGCTGAACATATCGGTTTCCATCATCTCCACACGCCATCCTTTTCATCATCTTTATCTTGAACTTCAACAGAATGAAAAGATGATAACATGCTGTGAATAGATGTGCACATGGCTGGGAATCAAACACCACCACAACCGACACTTACTCAGGACTGCCTGGTCTGAGTAATAAAACTTATGAGATTTTATTTTCCTCCCACTTTCACTTGCTTCTTGTTGAAATAATATTTGTAGCGTGTGACTAAATTATAATCGGGTTGATGTTAATGTTAGCATGCTGAGAAGTGAAATGAAATAGCAGGGACTAGGAGAATTCAGTTCATCTGTCCACAAGCGTTACAGGACCAAAGTTTTTTTGTTATTCAATACTGTTTTATTCTACATAAAGTGACTTGCAGGTAAAACAACTTGTAAAAAAGTGGATTCTCAGAAACATTCATGTGAAATTCAGAGTTGTTTGGTGTTTGGTACGTCCCCTTTTGTGCACCCGAGTTGGCACAGACTGCACAAGTTTCCCTGAAACCGTCTGATCCATTTTTGATCAAATCCTTCAGCATGTTGTCTGAACATGTGCTTCCACAGAAGTGATAAAACTCTCAGAAAATCAGGCTGTTTGTACAATGTGATGAACATGGTCAATATTACACTTGTGCTTGTATTTAAACAGCGACCTGGAAATTGTGCAACATCTTGAATACTGAATCAGTATTATGAAGATGTTGCACATTGCATTTAGAAAATTCTTAAACTTTCTGTTTAGTTGTAAATTTAAATAAATTTCAAGTTTCCTTAGATATTTAGATCCCACTGTAGATCTGAGCAGTTTGATCTGAAGGTTGGGCAATATAATAAAATTATCAGAATATCACGATACTTTATGTTGCAATACAATTTTACAAGATCTTAAAAAAAGAAATAGCAATATATTTTGAAGGTTTAAACTTATTTAATACTGATATTAAAAATATTAAAATATATTTAAAAATATAAAATTATATCATATCCAGTGTTGAATTTTCCCCTTGTTTTACAGACAGTTAGCAAATCTTTATACATTATGATATGTGTATTATATAACCCTAGTTTAAGGGGTTGCAGGTTTTTTGTAAAGTAGTTGAATTCGGAAGTAAAATATCAATGTAACACTTTACACTGACATTATTTAACACAGTATTCAATATGAACAAGCCATTGGCCATTACTAACACTTTATTAACATATTTTTAAAAATCAGCATCGACATTGAATTCATATTTATATTTATATTAACAGGGAGTAAAATAAATATTGCAGTGACCAATATGCTAATCCTCAGCTCAGATTCCTGTCTGTACTGAGTTCTAAATGTTCTCGTCATGTCCATGTGACTCTCTTTTTTTAGTTCTCTGGGTGTCCTGAAAACTTAAATATAAATGCATCATTGACTCTAAATTGCCCAGGGTTGTGAATGAGTGTGTGAAAGTGTATGTGCACGTTATTCCCACCTCATGCCTGGAATTTGGAGATTTAGCATTATCTACTAATGATAAGCTATAAACAAAATAACAATATACACATATAGCTTAACATTAGTAGATAATGCTAGGTAAAAACTTAATGTAAAGCATAACCAGTAAAAGTTTTAATGTTCTCAGTGGTGCCGAGCTTGACTTCAGACACTTGACGGCTGCTCGTCTTTCTGCTCAGACTCAGAGAGCTGTAAAAGAATGTCTGTGAGAGAGTGAGAGACAGAGACAGGCTAGAGAGATGCTGAATAGGTGTACATGTGTTACTCCTATCCATAATCCATTAGCTCAGAAAGAATGCTTAGATCGCACGCGTATAGAGTTGTGCATAGAGTTGTGCAAAGGAGCGTCTTTGTTTTTGTCCTGTTTCGACATGTTGAACGACATGTTCCAGCGTTGTAATGAGGTTTACCTGAGCTCGTGTGTAAGTGTTGGAGAGCAGCCTCAAAAGACTCTCTTCACGTTAAATGTTCTGAGAGCTGACAGTGCAGCTTTGACTCCACACCTGTGTGGAAAGCCCCCCGGTTACGAGGGGGACCAAAACAATTGAAAGCACTATTTTAGGGAACAACATGGGAAAGATGACTGTAAAGCAGTGAAAGAGTTTAAATGCAATTAACATGTTAGAGATTTTAAAAACAGTTGAAACCCCTCCCCGTGTGTGTGTGTGTGTGTGTGTGTGTGTGAGAGAGAGGGAGAGAGACAGACAGACAAAACAAATACACTAAAGACTAAAATGCTCTGGAGACATTAAGCTTATCTCTTTAAGCCTCTTAATTTCTCATTGCTGTCTAGTAAAAGGTTTATATACATACTAGGTAAAAAGTCTTATAATATATAAGAAAAAAAAGTATAATTAGAGTCATATTCTTACAAACATGCCATGTAGAACCATGATGACACTTTTACTCTTTGTAATTTTATAACTTTAGAATTTCAACCTGGATATGCCGTTTTTCTTGTAAACATCCTCATGGGAAAAAAGTAAAGGTGAGATATATAAAAAGTGAAATATTTGTACTAGTTTATTACAATAATATAATATATATTTTGGCATGACATACATTTCCGTCCACTTTATTATCTAACCAAAAAAAAAAAAAAAAGACCCGTTTATGTGACGTTTTTCCAATGTTCAATCATCTACTTGAACCCGTACCCACTGTAGCCTCAGATTCCTGTCCTTGGCTGACGGGAGAGGAACCCGGTGTGGTCTTCTTCTGCTGTAGCCCATCCTCCTCAAGGGTTTCATGTGTTGTTTATTCTGAGATGTTTTGCTGCCCATCATGGAAGTTAAGAGTTATTTTTTGTGTAGTTCAGTAGTAAGTGTAGTCATCCTGTCCGCTCAAACAAACCTGTCCATTCTCTTCTGACCTCGCTCATTAACCGCTTGCAGAATCACGGCTCATGTGTGTGTGTGTATGCAGACACTCCAGGTGAACATCAGTTTCTGAAACCAGTCCGCTGTTAAGATCACCATTCTGATATTTGATATAGCTGCATGATTTCATGCATTCTGCTTGTTCTACATGATTGGTTCATTGACTTTGATTTCATTCATAAGCAAGTATTTGCAATAAAGCACTTGATTAGTACATTGACGGTACATAATTTTTGCAATACTGCACATTTTTTTTAGCAATTGCTCTAGAATCCTTTGCCCTCTCTCTCTCTCTCTCTCTCTTTCTCTCTCTCTCTCTCTCACTGGGAGTGTGTCAGACAGGTAGATTTGCCGCAGCCTGGACTTGCGTGAGGTGTTTTCCTGCAAGTATATACTTGCACCTCTGTTGTCGTCTAGCTGAGGGCATGCCATAATTAGGACAGCACTTGCCTTCCTTCACTCCGTCCCCCCGAATCACTCACTCCCAGGGCTGCTAGCCACAAGGGTCACAACTCAGGAGAGGTGCTCTGGGCAGAACTGTCGCCAAAGAAATACCGAGACAGATGTGAGAATGGAGAGCTCATGGTGTCTGGAGAGTGTGTGAGGAGGATATACGCTGGCCTCTGTGACTGAACCGCGTGCATCCTTGTACTGGAAGTAGTTAGAGATTAACTCAAGAACCAGCGTTCGACAAACTTGGACAATGTACTATGTGAAAAAGAAGGTAAAGGCCCTTGGGTCTGTGTGTATGAGCTTATGTAGAGCTTCTGATTGGTCTATAGCTTAATGAGAGAAATATTTCCCATCATGCTTTTCATTTCTGTGAAATTAAATATGAAATTAAATTCTGATGATGAGGGTGATTTATTTCAGTTATTGCTAGCATTTGATTATACTTCTTTATAATGTGTGTAAAATTTATTAGTGGACAAACATTGGTTATGATGTATGCTGATGGGTAACACTATCCCTGAAGGGAATTTGCAATTATAGCTATCATAACACTAAAAGCTAGCAAACTTAACGAGGGGTCTATTACCTGTAATCTGTGCATCCTGAGCTACTACTCATGTTAGCAGCTGTTCCTCCTAAGATCCTTTGCCAACCAGATTCTTTTACTTTAGTAATTTATTAGGGGTGGCTGTGTGATGTGTGCATGTGTATATCCATGATGGAGGGGTATGCAGGGCAATTAGATGTCTGAAAGATTAGGCTTGTGTTTTACAACCCCCGCACCTGAGGGGAGGCACGACTCCTGCAACTTCTAAATCTCACCACAGTGTAACCGGAGCTCCTTCGAAACACCTCACGTCTTTTTCTTTTCCCCCCTCTCGTGTGCTCGTCTTTACCTGTGTTGTTTGACTTCCTCTCACCGTCCCTCCCTCCAGAGTTTACCTGTAGCTTGTCTTCTTCCCTCCTTCCTGCTAGCTTACCTGTCTATCCCTCCTTTTTTCTTCTCCCGCTCTCTCTCTCTCTCTCTCTCTCTCTCTCTCTCTCTCTTTCTCTCTCTCGACTTAGTCTCAGTATAGCTTGCTGAGCAGCAGTATGGAGCAGGGATTGGGGAACCGTGCGGCGTCCACCAGCCCCTACAGCTCCGAGACCGCCTCCAACGTGCCCACACCGTCGTCCTACTCGCAGCCCAACTCCACCTTCGAGGCCATGTCTCCGGCCCCGGCCATACCCTCCAACACAGACTACCCTGGGCCGCACGGCTTTGAGGTCACCTTCCAGCAGTCCAGCACTGCCAAGTCAGCCACCTGGACGGTGAGTGGAACACAACTGGTGGACTTTTGTACTTTTATTTTTTTATTTATCCTTATTCTCTCTTCTTCTCCCTAAATTTGTTCTTGGATCTTTTCCCTGATCAACTCTTGTCAGTTTTAGTAACTCTTGCAGGTATTCGTAAAAATGTAAAAGATGTAATTTAGCATATTTTGAGAAATTGTATACCATAAGACTGTTTAACAGGCAGTGTATCCAAAACAAACCAGAATTCCATTTACAATGACTTTAAACTGAGAAGCTTGAAAGCAGAAACGTCTCTGTTTTGCCCAACATCACTACAACAAAAAGTGTCAGCAATGTCTGTCATGCGGTTGACCCTGTGACCCCGTTCTACAAAACGTAAAGGTTTGGTCCTGCCTCTCGCTCACTCACGCTGGCTTTTAGACTGTTTGTTAGAATAACTCAAGCATGAGGTCTGTTCATTCACTAAGTGTGGAGCTGTAACATGATGACTGAGGTGGTCATCATTCAGGCCAGAGTGTCACCTCTCATTCATGTCTGAAAATGTCCTGTTGTTCAAAACCATTGTAGTAATATCATGGTTTATGAGATAACGTTTGGTCTGGTAAGCTCGCTGAAAACATTCCACTGCTTTACATTGATGTGTAGAAAAAAATACAGTGGTCTGCAGAGCTGTGTTCTTGTGGGCCGGCATGGTGAAAACTCCAGGCCTGTGATTGCTAAACAGACAAAGCTTTACTTATTGTCTTGAGGGAGCAAGACGTTCAATTTGACCAGAAAAAAAAGCTGGTACAGTAAATATCACTTAATATGACCATGTCTTACAAAAGCCTAATGTTTTTACGTGAACAGTACGATTCTTGTGAATTGGCCTGAATGCAGTAGAACCATCATCGGACAATCCAAAACATTCCCAGGGCCAGTTATACTTGTCGAAACATTCCTGAGCAAAAAACAACAACAACAACAACAACAGAAAACATGGCTGAAATGTGTACCTCGTCTTTTCAATGTATTTCTCCCTCTCTCTTTTATTTTATTAGTAAGTTCAATTGATTTGAAGACAGCTATACTTTTTTTTCTTTTACGGAATTGCATTTGATTTTTTTTATATTGTGTTTCCTTTTCATGCATCTGTTGTGATTTATGTCTAAAATATATAAATGTATTTAAATAAATAAAAAATATATATATTTATATAAAAATAAAGAAATACATGATATTTGGTTAAAATTCCTTTTCAGCCTTGTTTATAAATATATATATTTTTTATTTCAGTGCATTTTTAAAAATAAAAATAATTTACTGTTTGGGGACTTTTTGGAAACTAATCTGAATGTCATGACATATATTATGTGTCATGAACTTTTTTTAGCTACCATGATTTCGGGATATTTTTGTATAAGTATATATAGTATATAAGTATATATAATATATAAGTATATATCTAAAGTGGCAGTCAATCGTATTGAGACAAAAGTGTTTTAATGTTTCAATGTTTATTGACATACTTGGATTTTTTAAAATAATGTCAATCAAGATAATAAGAATAATTTGTTATTTTACACAGTAAAATTGTTATTCAGTAATCAATATTTAGTATAAAGTTCTATATTCTATAAAATGCCAGATCTGGCTGGGCATAGAGTCAAAGTGTCACTCGCTTGATCCATGCCTGCTTGATTGCTTGACATTTGCTTGAGTTTCTTGACTGCTACTGCCTTCTTCACCGTAGTCCAACAATTTTCTATTTGGTTTTGGTGACCGAGGCCATGACTCCAGAAGTTGATTACTATTGTCACATAGCTGTTTAGTTTTTTTCACATTTAGCCCAACTCATCCAGATAGGCTAGAACTAATGGGCGAAGTCACCTGTTTTGTGCACAGGGAGAAGTATAATACATGCCATATGTTGTCATATACTTTTGGACACCACTATATATTATATTATTCTATGTACACCAACAACAATGCATAAAAACACCTACTTTAGGTAATTTTATTAACTATTACATTCTTGACTGAGCAGGTGAGGCATGTGTAGAGAAATCATGTTTACTCTTAAAAATAAAGTGACTTGTAAATTCTTGTAAATTCTTAAATTATTCTTAAATAATTATTAGGTGCAAGATGTTTTTGGTGCATCTTCGTATTGCATGGACTCTATTCTAGACAGTCATGACTAAACCGTTACACACACACACGCGCACACACACATGATCTAATGTGTAGAAAACAGGCAGCTTGCTCACTTAACTTAAGGGAGAAAATGGACATGCTTGGTTTTAGGTTAGCTGCAGGCAGTACTTGCAAGGAGAACAATGTTAAGTGTCTTGCTGTGGAAAGATGAGCTATTATTACTTTGTTGTTTTACAAGGCAAAGCTAGAACACGAGCTGGCAAAAAAAGAAAGAAGCTTGTCATCTACGACATAATAAGTGTTTCTCTAGTCTATAGTAAGCTTTTAGTAATATATAGTTGTGAGTTGTCTCTTTATCAATGTCATAAAACTTATTTTTTTAATCAATTGTGCTAATATACGGAATTACTAATATAGAAATTATATTCATAGTTGTATGGAAAATATTTTACTTTTGTCTGTATAATACAGTTATTTTGAATTTGACGCATGCTGTTAGATATGAGGGTCTACTTTTAACAGTCCATTTACATATATAATTTTTTTTTTTTAAACTAATCTATGTACAAAGGTTTCATTGGTTTTTCATCCACAGATGTTTCAAGCACTTTTATGGTAAATTTGTTTATGAGGCTTCTGTTTGCATATTTTGTATTAACTTAAATCTAGTCTTCAGATATTACTAAAGTAGTGGTTTCTTGTTATAAAATGAATATTGTTTAAAAATAAATTTCTTCCGATGTCAGATCTTGAAAATATTTAAGCACACTAGTTGTAGCTTGTCTAGAAAAACTTACTCATTTATTTCTTCATCAGTAAGAATTTCCATTGTTGATTGTGTAGGTGTGTGTGAGAACTTATTGGAACCAGTAAGATGAAAATCATGCTTAGTTTGTTGTTATATGGATATATTTAAGACCTGGCTTGTGCATAAAAGAGAAAACTTTTTTATTACCCATACTAAGTTATCGCTTCTCTATGTCTGTTGGTATTTACTATGCAGGTGATGCACTGTAAAACCTTACAGGTAGCACACAGTGTTGTAAAGGAAATATTTTTTTACAGCAAAATACTGAAATATTTACATTTGGGGCATTTGCTTCTAAGGCTGAAGATGTTAGAAAGACATGTACAAATGATTCAGGACACAACAGGTTAACGGACCATTAAGGGTCTTTGCTCAAGGAGCCAACCTGGGCAGCTTGGTGCTGTTGGGATCTCTGACCTGTAACTTAAAACCCTTAACCACTCAGCCAATGATCTATCAAGACTGATTCAACCACCTCGACCTTTGAATTGATAATTTAAGTAATATATATATAGTATATATATATATATATATAGATAGATAGATAGATAGATAGATAGATAGATAGATAGATATTAACACATGAAATTAAATTCATATAAAGTTTGACAGACTGAGAATTTGTCCCATTATCAGCCCTGCCAAAAAATGTTCGATATCCAACTTTGCATTGCGATTTCTGGTGTTTTAGCATGAACAAATGCACCATTCCAATAACATGGTCCTTACATACATAACAAATAAGCATTGTACATTAATTGCATAATTAAATGTATAATTTTTCTACAATCAATGTGAATCAAACACATTGATCAAGTGCATCTGTTTACAATAGTGCCAGTGCTGGTAAAGAGCTCTTCCACCTTCTTTCTGATCTACAAGACCCTTCACTTAAGCTTTTAGATGAAGAGAGTAAAATTGGTAAGGATTATGGCCAAGCTGTGTGGAATGCAGCGTCGACTCTCTAATTCAGGGATTTCCCAGGTTGGAGACAAAGCCTGGCAGGTTGTTGTTATCTGGGATTACTATCGGGATTACTACAGGAGAAGTGAGTGACACATCAGCAGAGGCAAGGTGAGGGGTTAAAAGGTACCACTGCGGAGTATGCATCGCCACAAGCTGCATGCAGAAGAGAGGTAGTGGCACTTTGACTGCGGTCTGCATGATTTTTCATGCACCACTACATCTAAAAGCCATCCTCTAGGGTTAAGCTATTGTATGGAGCTTTAAAGAAGCCTCCACAGGAAACACAGTATGAGAGGTGAGTGGTTGTGTGCTACTCTGATGTTATTGCTAGAGTGGTTAAAGTGATGAGTAATAGAAGAAAAAAAATCAGCAATCTCAGACAATGATCAACTTTTGCTATTAGCTCCTAAGAACCAAAGAGCAAGATATTAATCAACTTTAAGAACAGTTTTCCAGTAATGTGCAGCATTTCATGTATATAGAACTAGTGTTTAGTTCAACACTGGAAGCTCTGGGGTTCAGCTGCATTGAGCTATAACAGAGACTTGTTTTGACTAGTTGCCGATCTATGAGACGACAAGCGCAGTGGTGTTTTTGTGGTATTAGCATGAAAGTTGAAGCTTTGGGGGCTGATCTGTTTAAGCTGAGTTTACAGATGTAGACAGGAAAGAGCTGGTCAGGTACTTTTTTAGGTAGAGCTGACTTCACAACAGCACAACTGTCAGCAGGTAGTCGACCTGCTTAGAGTGGAGAATGTAAGAAACCAAATTACTGTTTTTTTTTTTTAACAGAACACTGCTATAAAAGTAAAAACTCTCTTTATTTCTCTATATAATCCCCTGCTACACTAATGCACTTATTCCAGTGTTGCCTTAGTGCATGGATACCATCAAGGTAGAAAGTTTTCTCAGTATGCCGGAGCCAGGATCAGACTGCCTGCTTCACTGGTCTCCCAGGAACTCCCTTAATGGCCCAAACATGTGGAAACAACTTGGAGCGATGTCAATGTTCAGGGGATGTCTCAATAATTCAGCCAAGTTCTTCTAATATGCAAATGATGTGGTGGGCAGTATTCCTGAGAGCGTTACATTTGTTGATTGTTCACAGGATTGACTGCAGTGGTCTCCAAGTCAGCTCGGCTGGTGTCATCATTCATGAACATACAGCCTTCTGATCACTGTACTGTGCTCGAAGTCTTCTTTAAATGGTCAGTGGCTTTATGCCTTTATATATGACGAATTTCATCACAAGTCTCAGTTTGACTTGAACGCCCTTTATACAGGGAGAAATAATAGATAGATTTTCCTATCTTTTATTCTCCTTTCATTTGAACAATGCCCGGACAACAAACGTTTATTTGTGTGGCACATGTGTCATTCTAACACCCTCACAGAGATGAGAAAGTTGTAAAATCTGTGAATGTTATCCTTTCACTGTATACACTTTCTTACTCATCATACCTACTTTTGATCCGTTCCTGGAAGCATGTCCTGTTGTGCCTGCTGGCTCCAGGCAGTTCTGCAGGGCTCCTGTTATACCATGATATCACGGCTTGAATCATAACCGCAATTTTATGCATCAGGATCGGAGATGAGTTTGAGGTTGCTCAAATAAGAGCTTTGCTTCAAACATACATTCCAGAGGCTCAAAGCATGAGGTGTCATAAGGGATGAAAATGAGTTCTAACACCCCAGCTTTTCCCGTAAAGACCCCAACACTTTTTTTTATTATTATTGTTGGCATGTACATGGGACAAGTCTGAGCACGTCTTGCTTTTTAGCGTGTTCGAAGCCGCTTTTCCCAGCCATTACGCTTCTACTCAGACAACGGGTCCGAACACGCCCCACGCCCAGCAGCATCCTTCCACCCAACACGCCTTATTATAATGGTTTCACATATAGCATGTATTAAAATTTTTTAAAAAACATTAAATTTATCCGTATGGTTTTTCCACAACCATAACAATAATATACAACAATAATACTTTTTACATTGTGCGTCTGGTGAAGTAACTGGAAATAATTAATTGTATCATGTAACAAGCCACTTAATAAACAGAAGTGATCAAATGTAATTTATGATATTACTTAGGACACATTTAACATCAATTCAAAATCAGGCATTTTTAAAAATATTTTGAATACTTAACATCTTTCTGAGGGGTTACTTTCTGAGACTAATTACTTATTATTAGGAGTTTTCAATTTTATTTTATCTTAATCACTGGAAAACAACTGTTGCTCAACATAGCTAGGTACATGTTTTAACCTGCCTCCTATCCATGAGATCCAGAAACAATCAGCATCCTTAAATATATGGAAATCAGCTGTGCCTTTGAGCCTTACCCCAGGAGGAGCTGCGCCGTATGGGTCAGGACATGCCGAGACTCTCTTGTCTTTGTATAAGCGCATCTAAAGGATGACAGGTGAGGTAGAAATACGGTTGAAAGTACAAGTGACTTTTTTACGCATGGTGCAAATTGTGTAAAGAATGTCACATGACTCCGAGGATCAGTGAATTCAGGTTTATAGTTCGATTTCATTTTCTGACCTTTGTTTCTAAATCGAGGCTCAAGGCTTGTAAGCTTGTAAGAATATACTAAGAGTGGTTAATGGAGCGTAGATTTTAAATACTAATACCCAACTCGGATCAGTTGTTCATCCAGGCAAGTATACCTGTATACCTAAATAGTATTTCTTTTTATCTCACAACTCGCTAATAAGTTCTTCATGAGGTTAAAAACTTATGTGTTAAAGCAGAGACAGTGCTAAAGTGTAGCCTGTACGGGGAACTCCATGTGCAGGGTTGGGAAACACTGGTGTTAGGAGAATTGAATGAATTCACAGACAGCATGCTGTAACACGCCCATCGGGCCGTCAGACGCATCATTATCACCCGGGCCGAAGAGCCTGCCCGAACCTGCACCGGTCCAACGCTCACATTCCCTCTCATCATACTACAGTACATCATTTTCTGAGATGCTATCAATTTCTCTTGTTCCCATCTTCATTTGCTTACACTGTCTCGTTTTTTTTCGTCCTGTGGACCTTTTTTCTGTTAATGTTCATACATGGTGCTTGCTTATGTATGTCAGGGATGCTGAGGCATCTTATCTGTTAATGTGTAAACTCTCTGAAAAAGAGGACTTTGGAGTTCTACTTGGAATGGTGTATGACAGAAAAAAACACTTTTTGGCAGGAGTCCAGAAGTGAACTGAGCACTGGAACCATTATGAATTCTGTAGCAGACAGACTTTCTCCCTGCATCAGAAAAAAAAACCTTGTCACTCCATAACGCTAGTCAAAGTGATAAGACCAACAGGAAACAAATATTCCTTATATACAGGCATATAATGGCACAGTGGTGTAGTGGTTAGCACTGTCGCCTTGCAACTCCATGGTCCGGGTTCGATTCCCGGCCAGGCTCGATTCCCGTCTCTGTGTGCATGGAGTTTGCATGTTCTCCCCGTGCTTGG
>JAOVVB010000036.1:6070215-6082255 GCA_028570985.1 Heterobranchus longifilis
TTTGGAACAGTGCATTTTCAGTTTTTTATTTTTGAAATAAATATTGTTATCAATAGGACGTTTGTTCAATAAAATTCTAATTATACACTTATGGTTGATAACTAGAAAATTATACTGACTGTCATTTGCAATGACTAATTATGAAAATCAGAGAAAGATATCATTTGCGTAATAATTTGGAACGTAGTATATATACAATAGCACAGTGTGTAATATGCAGGTTCATGTGAATAAGTCTTTAATATAGAAACACTAACATATTAGTACAACTGCATTAATATAAACCTGTAATTTGAAGTATAGTCATGAACAATCAGACCTGATGTTATGGGAAATTATTGATCAAACATTTTGGCCAAAGATTAGTGACTTATCAGCCAAAATCACCCAGTACAAATTCACACAGTGAGTTCAACAGTGCTTTCAGTAATACAGTATATCTTCTCCATCAATAGCTATTAATTCCTGCCTGAATAAGTCTGAACATGTTGAAGTTACCAACCCCTTTAAAAGCCTGAAATGAAAGACCATATAAGGCTATCTGATAGCTCACAGTAGGTGGATATGATAAGAAGAATTGAGATTTATAAGCACAACTTTCACAGAATTGTTTATGGAAATATATGAATGGTAGATTGTTTTTTTTCACACAAATCATCACCCAAATGATCACCTTTAAAATAAGAACAGAGGGACATTTATAGTGTGTTATTGTCCTTCTGCTGCCCCCTAGTGGCAAGAGTACATCTTGACTTTCTTTTAAACAAATACAGTATTCCATTATGTAGTTTTCCAATACTGTTTACAACTCTACTGAAGGTAATTAAGATATATTAAAGAGAATAATCTACTTACTCTCCCTTTTTACGCTTTCATTTTTTTCTCTTTAGGTGGGGACAGAATTCACAACAATTTTGTACAATTTCATGTGTAACAGTAGCTGTGTTGGTGGAATGAACCGCAGACCTATTCTCATCATTATTACTCTGGAGACGAGAGAGTTAGTGATTTATTTATTTATTTAATCCACAATCTGCTTCTTGTTGTCTAAGATAAAGTGAAAAAAGCAACATTTCTTAAAAACCTGATCTTAGTAAGGTTTATCTCATGATTTTCTGTTCTTGCAGTGGTCAGGTCCTGGGTCGGCGCTCTTTCGAAGGCCGGATATGTGCGTGTCCGGGTCGAGACCGCAAAGCAGATGAGGATCATTTCAGAGAACAGCAGGCTCTAAATGAGAGTGTGGCCAAAAACGGCAACACTAATAAGCGCAGTGAGTCTTGCACTCTTTATTCAAACTGCATTTTAGCCTCGATTATACATGAATATAATCATTTATTCCACAGCACTGTTGAATACTGAATTCTGATCAGCCAATAGATGTTGGAAGATGTGACAGTGACGGAACTATTCTTTACAACTGTTGTAACATAACTCATAACTAGAACTTCTTTCATGGATGTTTTACAACTATGCGGCGATATAAGAGAAATAAAACACTTAGACATGGTGTTATTGGAAAATAAATAAATAAGACAATATGAAATAAGAAAAAATAGTATATAACACCTTTTGGGTTTTGTCTAATTTAATTATTCCCATTTCTTTTTTTTTTCTTTGGATTTGTCCCCTTTGTCCGGCTAATTCATTTGAGATGCAAGATCTGGCACAAGTTTTTCCCCGGATGACATTCATGTCTCAGTGGTTGGGTTGTATGTGGTGTAGGGTATTGCCCAAAGACCCGACAGTGGTAACCCGTTGGTGACAGAATTCATTCCCTGTAATTAAAACAGGGAAATTAGACTGGACCTAAACACAGAATCAAAAATGTAAATCTAACCAAAAGACAGCTCTCGTTACTTTAGCTGAACACCTATATTTCCTTGCACAGATTTCAGACAGACACCTCCCAACATTCCCGGTCCTCCAATCAACATCAAGAAGAGAAGACACGGAGAAGAGGAGATGTACTACATCCCAGTGAGTACACGCATACGTACATAGTTTTTTTGTGGAATAGATTACATGAGTGTGTAGAGATGTTGGCTTCTCCGTGTCTTCTCTTCTTGGTGTTGAGGACATTGCTGTAATGTGTTTGGGGTTGTTGTGCAGGTACGAGGCAGGGAGAACTTTGACATCCTGATGAAGATCAAGGACAGTTTAGAGTTAGTGGAGCTGGTACCCCAACAGTTAGTCGACTCCTACAGGCAACAGCAACAGCAGCTACTACACAGACAGTGAGTACCACAAACACACACGTTTAATGTGTTTCTCTGCATTTTTTTTAATGTACTTTGTTTCTGGTAATAGCAGAAATGTTTTTTTCCCCTTTTGGCTGGTTAAGGTGAATATAATTCAATAAGGTGATAATTAAATGAGGTAAACATAATTTACAGTATGGGGATAAATGGAACTTGTTTTATCTTACAATTTCCTAAGGTTAACAAATAGACTTTATTGTCATTGTGCAGAGTACAGTATGTACAAAAGGGCATCATAGTCAGGGACAAAATACACAAATCATGAATGAGTTCCCCTACACATCTATTTCTTTGTAGCGGTCACGTGACCTCTCCATCACCCTATGGAACACAGCTGAGCAACATGAACAAGGTCCACGGCAACATCAGCAAACTTCCTTCAGTCAACCAGATAGTGGCGCATCAGAGTCATCAGAACGCAGGACCATCTGGCAGCATGGTGCACATGGGTAAGTGGCATGAGGGCATTTAAGCAGCTCTTATTAAAAAAGGATTTCTGATGAGCTGTGGGTAAAAGTTGAGAGCAATAGTCCAGAAATGTACTCAGAGGTGTTCAAGTCAATCAGGGACTTGTGTGGAAATTTCTCATGACTGAAGGAATAACACTGATTGATGTTTACAGAAGACTTTAAGTACAGTACAGAGAAGAAAATCCTAGCTGCAGTAAAACATTAGAATGGTGCAAACATTTTAAAGAAGGCCGTGCACTTGTGAATGGCCGAGATTGCTTGTATTTGACTGCAGCAGTTCTCTTGAGCGGAACGGCTGATTCTTCAAAGTTGATGAATAACTTGTCACTAGCTTGTGGAAGCTATAGGAACTTGGCTGGCAGTTAGTTCTTACACCAAGCAATTTTCACATGCTTAAGCGATTAAAGGAGTTCCTGAAAGTAATCATGGTTCCGTACTGAGAAAACTTTCCACTGATAAGTGCAGGAGAAGTGCATTAGTGTAGGAAATTAAGGTGTTTTTTACTCTAATAACATGTTCTGTTATTTTGCACAATTAAAAGTCCCAGCTTGATTTGGACACCATTCGTAATACTTGTAACTGCAAGCTTTATTGACTTTAAATTCTTAGACGAGGAGATTTCATAGCAAACCTACTGTCAATAACGGTTTGCTACATATTTATCTTACAGCCACATTGATTTAAGAGTGTATATGGAGCAACAGTATGTGTGTGGACAAGGTAATCAAAGGTGGCTTTTAATTAATTGTTCGTACTGTACCGATGTTGGTGATTAGTATAAAGATGCACTGAGAGGAATAAACAAAAAGCAATTTGTAATTCCTTCCTCCTATTTAGCCTACAGATTAAACTATGTTTAATATACTGTATACTGTGTGTGTTTGTGAATTCAAATCTTCTCAGCACAACTCTCAGTTTGGATTTGTCGAATACCTTTTTATATCAACCACATGCATGTCTCCTGTAGGTGCGAACATGCTGGGCGGCCACCACATGCAGTCGAACGGCGACATGAATGGAGCACACTCAGCCCAGTCGATGGTGTCAGCATCTCACTGCACCCCGCCTCCACCCTACAACCCCGACCCCAGCCTCATCAGGTACTTCACGCTGCAGTAGCACGGCTTTCCCTCGCTTTCTCACACACACACACACACACACACACGCTCACACACACCTGACTGCAAATCTACAGAAATGACTGCATGTCTAGAGAATCTGCCCTGCTGTAAATGTCACACAAAAAGACTTATCCCTTCTGTCTTATGGGCCAAAATATGCCTTTTGCATTCATGGTTTGAAAAGCATTGTAATGTCTTTTCCATGTCTTTATGATGTCATTTTTACAAGACTTGATATTACAGGGGATTCCATGATTGGGGTGCCATTTATGTCGAGTATAAATCAGAATTTTGCTTGGCTTAACAGTGCATCTCGAAAAATTAGAATATTGTTAAAAACAAAGGTCATTTTCTTTTTTCATTTAATTTAAAAACTAAAACTCATATTTTAAAGTTATTACATGAAGTGAAACATTTCAATCCTTTTTAGTTTTTAATTTCAATGACTCATGAAAGTCTTGTATTTAAGAATATTTCTTAAGAATATTATTTCAATCAAAAAAGCAATACAGGAATATACAATGCAGAAATTCTGAAAATTATGTTTATTTATACACTCAATACTTGGTTGGTACTCATTTAGCATGAATTACTGCATCAATGCAGCATGACATAAGGGCAATCAGCTTGTGTCACTGCTGAAGCGTTATTGAAGACTTACTTAAAGGTTGCTTTAATAGAAGCCTTCAGCTCATCTGTATGGTTGGGTCAGTCATTTCTCATCTTCCTCTTGAGACTTCCCCTATAGATTCTCTATGGGGTTCTTATCAGGTGAGCTGGCTAGCCAATCAAGCTCTGTAATATCATGGTCAGCAAACAAGTTAGTTGTAGTTGCTGCACTATGGGTAGGAGCTTGTCAGCAGATCTCCTGGTAGATGGCTACACCAGCAGATAACATGGCACACCAAATAATCACAGATTGTGGACACTTCACACTGAACTTCAAGCACATTGCATTATGTACTCCATTCTTCCTTCAGAAACATTGAGTTTCCAATGAAATGCAAAGTTTACTTTCCTTTGAAAAGAGGACTTTGGACCACTGAGCAACAGTCCAGGTCTTTTTCTCCTTGTCCCAGGTTAGATGCTTCTTACATTGTCTCTGGTTCAGGAGTGGCTTGATAATAGGAATGCAACAGTTGTAGCCCATTTCCTTCAGACGACTCCAGCCTCACTCCACTCATTGTGAAGCTCTCCAAATACTTGAATCGGCTTAAGGCTGTGGTCATCCCTATTGCTTGTGCACCTTTTCCTACCAAATATTTTTCTTTCAGTCAACTTTCCATGAATATGCGTCAATACAGCACCGTCTGTGGCTTACCCTTCTCGTGGAGGCTGTCAGTGATCATCTCTCAGACATTCGTCAAGTGAGCAGTCTTCCCTATGTGTGTACTGAACTAGACATTAAAATTAAAACCAAACAATCTCAAGATATTTCATGCCTAATGTACTGAATCTAGAATACAGCAGATGAGAAGTACACTTTGTAAATTAAATCATAAACTGACCCAACTGCCCCATAAACTTACCCATTTCTCCAGGCTTGGGACTGGCACTGAGGATGCCCTGGGCGTTTTATATGGATATAGCGTTAAGGGCCTTGTCCAGGGCCCCAACAGTGGCAACCTTGTGGTGGTGGGACTCGAGCCCCTGACCCTCTGATCTACAACTCCCTTTTCTATATTTTCAATAATATTGTGATATTGATGGGCTAGGTCACTTTAAAACTAACTGAAATTATGGAATGAAAGGCAATTATAAATGAAATGATAAAATTAAATTGGTGTTCTTGTGTTATTAGCACGAAGGATGCAGCAATTTTTCGTCTGTACATTGGAAGATATTCATCTTGTTAACTGTCATTGGCTTATCAGCAAATAAGTTCGCATTCACTGATGGCAGTGGCGTGGCTTTCTAATGCAGTGTCTTGTAGGGAGTGAAGTAGAGATGGAAACATGTACTTATCAATCGCCCAAGGATAGCCTAGGTTGCATAGGGATTTCCACACTGTACCTTTATTCTGACAAAATATCATCCAGTATCCATGGAGGTTAATTAGAACAGCCCTGTAGCACTCTTGCTCTCTTGTACACACATTCTACTCTAGTTTATGTAACAACAAAGGGCTTCCACCATGTGGTGTTATTTGGTATAACTGCCTTACTAAGCTTTTGATTGTTATAACGTGTACACAAGAACGTATTCCTTATGAAATACACAAGAGCTGTAACAAAACCAAAAAAGAAAAAAAATTTTTTTTGGCCATTGGCTAAATTACAATTTAAAGCAACTATATCAGTAAAGGCCCAGACTTTCACAATTATTGTATCCTTTTAACCACATGCTTAACCACAAAACAAACGGGGGAAAAAAACAACAAAACTTCAACGCTGTTACTTAATTGAGGAAAAAACTTTCTCTTAAAGACTAAAAAAGTGATTGTTGCCTAGGATGGGTTAAGATAGCCTACTGAAGTGTTAATTGCTTGTTTTCTTAGTTTACAATGGCTAAATGCCACCCCAATTGTGGAATCACCTTTTTGGAGAATTGTGCCACAGCATGTATGGCTGTAGTGTGTTAAGTAGAAGGGAAACCTGGTTTCTGCTGATTCAACCCGTTTCTGTTTACTCATCTGTAAATAGAGTTGAATTTTTCTGCTGGTCAGAAAAATAATTGTTTATCTAAAACAAATCACTTGCTTTGGCTTTTTGGCTTTTGAAATATTTAATGGAATAAATTTTGTTTTTAAAATTGAGTCTTTATATCTGTGTCCATACAGTTAGATAATTATACAGAATAACATTTTTTTACTTGTTTCTATGCATAATATTGGATGTACTGTGTGATCGCATTTACATATAAATCAATCCACTACAATATTGTATTACATTCAGCTGGAGCTCACACTTATGTACACATTACTCAATTTCTGTTTAGAAACCATTCATCACACAGATTACACCTAAGAAAATACAGAACTATATGTTTTCTATTATTAAAAAAAACATATTTTTTATGAAATATGTTTTGTTTTTATGTCAATGCACTGTTCTGCAATACAGTTGCCACTTCATTATTATAAGTTTTTATTTTTTGACATTTTGTATTTTTTATTTTTTATTTATCACTTTAAAGGTAGAGTCCCCAAAACAAGGAAAAAAAATTCACTTTCTTTCTTCTTCTTCTTCTTCTTCTTCTTCTTCTTTTTGTTTTATTCTTTCATTTTGCCCCTTCCATGTCATCCAATAAACTAACTGATTTGGGCACATACAATAAAGTTGCATGCAAATTTCTACAATTAATAAATTTCAAAAAACTATTTATAAGACAGATTGTAACTGTTAAGAAAAAACATAATAATGTGAAATGTGAAGCAGTTGTGGAATCTACCTTTAAAAAAAAGTCACTATATTTATGTCCCATTCCTGTTTTTTTTTTTTTTTTTTTTTTACGATATCAATACAAATGAATGTTTTTCATTGTATGTAGCATTTTCACCTTTTTGTATTTATAATAAAAGTCTGAATGCTTTTCAAAAAAAGTTGTTATGCATTATTAATGCAGCTGGATCTGTTTTTGTTTAAAGAGTTATTTATAATGATTTATTTCACATCTTTAAAAGTATTTATAAACAAAAAAACTTTAGGTTACATATTATTACTATTTCCTACCTTTTAGCCTATTTGCAGTTCATGTGTATTATTAGCGCTACCTTATTCCAGGGTGTAATCATATTTTTCTAATTTAGAATTAGACTAAGACACAGAATTAGTTCTGTGATATTTAATGCATTGCATATTAAGCAATAAAGGTTTTTACTGCCAGTGTAGATTAAACTATTGTTTCAGTCTGGATAAAATGTTGTCCATGCACGAATCTGTAATTCCCAGGGTGCAGCCCCTTGGTCTTAGTGGGATTCCTTTTTTCTCTGAACAGCTTCTTAACCAGCCTGGGCTGCCAAAACTGCATTGACTACTTCACATCACAGGGCCTCCAGAGTGTGTACCACCTGCAGACCCTCTCCATGGAGGTAAACAAAATGAGAATCATCTGTAAGGGCTCGATTCTGCTGGCTTACGCTAGTTGAGAATTGCATTCATTGTACTCTGGAAATTAAACCTTTTTTTTTTTTTTTAAGTTATCATGAACTGATTTCAGCTGATATAAAAAGGCAATATATAGAAAAGTGCAAGAAAACGGAAATGAGGCTTGGTTTTGTAATAAATGTAACTGTTCTATGGAAATAAGGTAACAAACCTTATGAAAGATAGTAGGTGTAAGCTAAAGCTCATCCTGTTTTGTCCTATTTCTTCATTCTATAATAAATGAACTACTTTCATTTATTATAGGTTATATTTTATTTTATGACTGACACTGACCCTATTTGTGCTTTAACTTAAGCAACTTTATATGTTGTGATACATATAAAGTACTGTGCAATGTGTAAATGTCTTTTTTTTTTTTTTTTTTTTTTACATATTTTTTCACCAACTCCTATAGGTTTTGGATTAAAGTGAATTGTAACTAAAATGCACAATGGGTCAGTAGCTCTTATTCAGATTACAGGTGCTAACAATTCCTCGGAGAACTCAGAGTTTTTTTTGTGCTAAAATTAGTATTTAAAGCTAAGGTAAAGCTAAATCCTGTATTTTTCCCTCAGGATCTTGGAGCTCTTAAGATCCCAGAGCAGTTCCGTTTGGCTATCTGGAGAGGCCTTCAGGACATGAAGCAGGGCCATGATTATGGCCAGCAGCTTATTCGCTCTAGCAGTAATATGGCCACTATGGCCATCGGGCCTGGAGGGGAACTGCAGCGACAGCGTGTAATGGAGGCTGTGCACTTTCGTGTACGCCACACCATCACCATCCCAAACCGCGGCACCACAGCTGGAACGGACGAGTGGCCAGACTTCGGCTTCGACATGCCTGACTGCAAGACCCGTAGGCACTCCATTAAGGAAGAGTTTGCTGAGAACAGCATGCGCTGAGATCTCTCACTAAGGCATTTACATGACAATGACATTGCCATTTTTGCTGCTTTACTATTTTCCCCGATCAAGCTCCATCCTTTTTAAAAAAAAAAAAAATGAAATGAACAGTTCTATCTTCAGTTTCATTGTAAAGTTTTATTTTTAAACATTTTTCTTTTTTCTCAATTTTATAGCATGTAAATACAGGAAGACCTCCCAAACTTTTTTTTTAATAGACAACTAACATTTGTATAAATTATATCAACTATAACACAGTGCTGAGTATATACAGTAATAACCCACAACAAAAAAAATGTTAGGACCATATTATAACACCAACAGAATTCACATGTGATTGTCTCAGACAATGTAGACACCCTATACAACATCGTAAAAACTCAAACGACAGTAATTAGTTTTTAATTTTTTTTATGTTATGTTTTTTATGTTATATTTTGAATGTTTTTGAATGTGTAGTAGAAATAACCCTCACAGTCATCCTTTAGAGTAGAGAGGAATTTAAAGGGCTCGTTGTAAGATATATTTGACGATAACGACAATGGTTTAACCGTGTCATATTGAACCTTTAATTTCATGAGTATCTGAAAAGCGATCAGTCAGTAAAATGAGGTGACTGCCGGAAATGTGTGGTTCAGTCGACCTGTATGACAAGACGAGTTTATAAATGAAATCAGACCCGTCTGGCGTTCTGCTCATGTGAACCCTAGTATTAGTGAGTGTTATTTTGTTTACTTGGCATACTATTGCAAGACACAGGAGCATTACATGAATTTGCATAAAGCATTAGCTAAAAAAATTTTTTTTTTAAATCATGCCACAATGGTTGTCCACTGGATTTAATGAGAATGACTTATATTGACTATACTATTGGAACAATATTAGCAATATTTGTGTAATTACACATTACACGTTTGTGTACAACACAGGTATTTATACTGTATGTGTCCTGAGAAATGACATGGGTTGTGCTTTTTGTTTTTACACTGTTACAAACTGGATTATCATAATGTTGAAGAATTGCTTCCATTATATTAAGAGAAAAGAAATGGAGCAGATTCGGTCCTTCTTAACTGTATGGTTTTAACAAATATTTTTTAGGAGTTTTGGATAATTAAATACTCGCACTGCCACTGCAGTGTTACATCTTTTAACAGCACCTTGTTTGTAAATGTATAGTATTAAGTAGATCTTGTGATATTGTATTGTGCTCCTTTTTTTTCCCTATTGTTTCCCCTTGGTGTATATACAGGCACACGGATTCAAATCACACAGATCATTTTCCCTTATAGAATGGCATAGAATATAAAAGTAAAGCCTAAAAGAGAACCTTCCCAAGGGTCTGTTACACTTCCCTCGGGTCTGTTAATATTACTCAACACCTGAACAGTTTGCGGCACTCAGTCCTTTTTGTAATTCATGTAAAATCCACATAAGAAAGCACTTTATTGCTTTTATACATTGTAAACACTGTAATTTTTGGCTTGATTGTGATCAGTATTATGTCAGGTTATTCATAAGAGAGTTTATGAATGTTTTAAAGTTGAGATGTCTTTTTTTTTTTAAAGACTATTTTTGTTCATTTCCACATTCATGTAACATGAGGTTTATGTTTGACTTGTGTAAGGTTATTATTATTATTATTATTATTATTATTATTATTAAAGTGTGTAATATAGGAATTATATCAGTTGTCATTAATATCTCAAACCAGGTTGTTACAAGAAACCTTTCTATTTCTTTTTAATTCCATAAAAACATTAAACTTGTGGTTTTTGGTTGATTTATGAAGATTTTTGTGAGGCATGATCTTCTACATAATGAGATAAAAAAATGCATTGTTTTCCTAAAAAGCCAGAGCTAGTTTTCACCATATTAGTGATATACATTATGTGATAAGGTATTGTGATGCAGCTCATTTGCCAGTCTGGTTACTACAAATCTGATAGAAAAACATGAAGTTTTTTTGATGGTAGCATGGAAATCCTGGCGTCAAAATAGGGCTGAGGGTTTTAGGTTTGGGTTGGGTCTTACTTCGTCAATGAAAAATTTTCGTAAACAAACTCGCACTGGCCATATCTTAGCAACACATGGAAACATGGACGGTAACATTTGAACCAAGCAACTGAAAGGTCAGGGTTATCACCAGAAAAGTAGCGCCTGCTATTTGAAAGATGTCAAATGACGCTTCATAAACATTCCCTGCGGCTTACATTTGTCAGTTAGGTACAGTGCCATGCCATTAGAAAGGAAAGAGGTAATCTAGATGGTCCTGGGAAAGCATGTGTGTACAGGTTTGGAGTATAGTGGAATATGCTTTACTTTCTAGGATAACATCTCCGGCACCCTGGATAACCTGAAGCAACTGATATCATAGAGTCTTCACAAGAGAGAACATTAATGCACAGCTGACAAGTAGCAGACCATATCAGTATCCCCTAGACTTTAAAGAATTGTCGAACCACTAAGTGGAGTGTCTCAAGAACGTAGCCTGATTTGTTAATTACAATGATCAGGGCCCATCAACTTTATAAACACTTTTGGAAGTCTGTCTTCTGATATTGTTGTATGTAAGGTTTTTTTTTTTTTTTTGCAAGCTTTTAAAATTCAGTCACATTGCTAAAATAAAATAAAAAAACTGCTGCCCAACTACATAGCTGGACAGAGTGGCAACCGAGCACTTTTTGTAATCAACATTTGTAATCAACATTTTTTGGGGGAGCATTATGGTAAAAAAAAAGTAAATTCCAGTGCCAAGCCAATATGAAGTGCCAAGAAATTTAAACTGGGATTTGAACACACAATCTTATCATAGATAATTTACACATTTAACCACTAAACCACATTTTACTCAATCAGTTTGCATGCAAGTTAATTTAGCAATAGAAGTGGTTGAATCAGTGCAAGCTAGCTGAGTTAGTCATGATCGTTCAATGATCAGATATTTACGTTTTAGACTAGACCATCATTTAGGTGGACTTTGCTAAGAGGATGGAAATGGCAGTAGTAAATACTTTCTTCCAGAAGAGGCAGGAACATAGGGTGACCTATAAGATCGGAGGCAGAAGCACTCAGGTGGACTACATCTTGTGTCGACGTTGTAATCTGAAAGAGATCAGTGACTGCGAAGTATTGGTAGGGGAGAGTGTAGCCAGACAACACAGAATGGTGGTGTGTAAAATAACCCTGGTGGTGAGGAAGGTG
>JAOVVB010000036.1:6105305-6116332 GCA_028570985.1 Heterobranchus longifilis
TTGAGTACTGATTCTGAACAAGCCAAATATGTGTTAAACATCTATGGGGGCTGAGCCCCCCTTAACTGAAAATCCTAGAAACGTCCCTGAGCCAACCACTGTAAAGCAGAAAAAAAGACGGTCAAACATGACTGCTCTGATATTGCTGAGTGTGCTTGACGAGAATAGAAAATTTCCACAACATCAGTGACAGGTATCCAAGGTGCTTATGTTACCATGGTAACACACAGAGAAATTGACATCTGTCCTGCTGACGTTGCAGGGTGTTTCGAATGGTGAAATTTTGTCTAGAGAAGTTTCCTTAACTGACATTACCTGCACAGGGAGCAGGGAATAGGGAACACCTTTTAAAAGTTTCTGACTAATAAATCAGTAATCCGATTGGCTTGAAGTTCCCTGTGAAGTGTACTGCACAGGGCGTTCAGTCATATTAAGTATGATTCCCAACTGCAGGAAGCTGGGAACTGTAAGTGGTGTAGGGAACAAGTGAACAATGGGTCTTCGCTTCACCGGAAGTGGACATAAAACAAAAAACTGCTTAATAATAAGTTCTCCATACATTTTGTAAATGAATAAAATAATTAATTTATGAGTTGTACACCTTTCAATAGTATACAGTTTATAATGGTATCAGTTTTTGTTTCAATTAATACTCAATATTTAATTTCCGCAGTGTTAACTTTGGTTATCTTACTCCAACACAGAACCTCCTGCTTTCCAGATCGGAACATTCATGTGAAAACAGCAATCTGAACGTCACAATAAACACACATACACTAATACTACACTATACAATAATACACATATTGAATTCATTTATTTTCTACATCATTTATCCTGTACAGGGTCACAAGAACCCTGGAGCCTATCCCAGGAGACTTTGGGCAGAGGACAGCCTGGGCAGGGTGCCAACCCATCGCAGGGCACACTTAGTGAGATATTGCTGAGTGTGCTCGACGAGAATAGAACATTTTTACAGCTTCAGCAACGTATCAAAGGAGCTTATGTTACCATGGTAACGCAATGGAATTGACGTCTGTCCTGCTACTGAAACTGAATAGTGAAATTTTGTCTAGAGAAGTTCCCTTAACTGACATTACCTGCACAGGAAGCAGGGAGTACGGAGCACCCCTTATATTTTTACACTGTGGAATGGAATGCACTCATGCACAAGGCACAACACCTACTGGTTTCTGACGAATACGTGCTGGCCTGTTTTTTACAGATCAGTAATCCCTGTTATTTTTCTAAAACATAATCTGTCTTTTTTGCTGGTTACCATCACATGCTGTTTATCCAGAAGGCTATTCGGTTATAAGTTGAAGCATAAGTAACTGTGAGAAAAATAGTTCATAAGCTAATAATTGCAGCAATTATTAGTACAGGTTTTTCTTTTGAAAATCTTTAGATGTAGCCAAAATGTTATACAATATCTGATGTGCAAGTATATAATATGTGCATTTGAGATTAAATCATTTACTGGGGAAATGATCTCAATGTCACAAAAACTATCACCACAGAAGATTGGATTTATTTCATGCTTAACAATTGTGAAGTGTGGAATTTAATGCATCTCACAACTTGACATGCCGACACAAGAGAGAAGAAATACAGGCAGCATGTAAAACAAGCACAACAGGATATAACGGCTCATCGAACGGCTTATTTAAAGGGTGTACAGTATTGTGTGAGATGCTTGTCTTAGGTGTGATGAAAAAAATATTTCAGAGTCGCATTCACATATGTAAGCTGTATTTTCTATATCGCAGTATATAGTGTATTAGTATTTGCTGTGTAATATACTCACAACTTTGTAGTCCTGTACTGGAGGTAGAGCCTCATACTGTATATTTTTTCTGCACAGGGCCATGCATTAGTTGAAAAAATGGCCAAGAATCATCTACTTTCGTGGCAAAAGCTAATTTTATTGACATTGCAAGTCACTAATTAATAACTTTTTGGACAGCAAATTGACAAGTTCCCTAGTGTGTCATGTGTGTCTCCACTAACTGCTTCAAAAATTCTAAAATCACTTTGAATGGTGCTGTGTTCTATAATTAATGAAACATTCAGAAACAACTTTTTTTCCCCTACCAAATGGAAGTCATGAGCTATAAACAGTATACAGTATATGCTTTTACAAAAATGTGGACACTGAGCAATATTGCAGACTTCAAAAATGCGAAACTTGTGTTTTGTCATTAGATATGCAATCAAGAAATTTTTTATTTAATCATTTATTTTCCACACAACTTATTCTGTGTCATGTTAGTCCTAGAACCTACTTGTATAACAGGGAAGTCAGGATACACCCTGCAAGGGTGCCGCTGCATTGTAGAGCAAAGACACATGCACAATCATACTCTATTGAAATGTGGAAATGCCAATCAAACTCCATGCACACAGAGACAGGAATCAAGCCTGGCCGGGAATCAAACCCGGACCCTGGAGGTACAAGGCCACAGTGCTAACCACTACACTACCGTTCAATGCAATGTAAAATAAATGTAACATATCCTCCTACTCACTTACAATTACAAACTTAAATTTTTTTTAAAAATTATAATTATCATTTCTTAAGTACCATCTATTATCATTTTAACGGTCACTTTCGCAAACCTATTACCTTTACCTATTACAATAATGCATGCAGGGGCCAGATAGACTTTATTACTACATGCACAGCATTTCCAATAACAGGTTCTTCCTGTCAGCCTGGAACAATGTGATAGTAATTAAGACAGATAAAATACCTGAGTATTGCACCACCCAGCACCATCCTGTATCTAATACGATTTCCTTGGCAGTATACGGCAACCCTTCTTCTGAAAGGTTTCAACTTGTTTTTATTTTTAAATCTGGAAATAAGTGCAAACTCAAGCTGATTGGAGGGATGTATCTTGAGAAACTTATTGCCTTTTAAAGTCTAATATTGCCTCATGTGCTTCCAAAAATCAGGCTGATGGACAGCTGAACTGAATCGATTAATTCAGTTCCCAACTTTCACACACAGTATATAAGTTCTCAGAACAATACAGTACTTCAAACAATACAGTACTAAATGAGGACTGGTGATTTACTGCATTTTCTTAGAGCTCGATCCAGTTATATCATACTCAGCTTCTACAGTGTAACTGACATGGTGCTTTTCTAGTGAGGGGAAAAACTGAAATATGTACTCTATAAGGACAGAAGTATTTGGCCAAACCTGTTAATTATTGAATTCCGGTGTTTATATTGCTGTTATAATGCAAAATGTGAAGTCATGTTTGAAACAGAAAAGTATTATTTTTTCAATTTGGCATTTAAGTATAATCTAACACAATTTGTTTTAATTGCCTAAAACATTCTAGACTGCCAGCACGCAATCAACACGATACAAAAAAAAAGTCTTGAATAAAGACACCGGTCCGAGGTCAGATTACACGAACACCATGCACTTAAAGTGAAACGGCGTGCGTCAGACAAGTCTGGTCTGAGATCAGCTACTGTAAGGCGTTCTGTGACATCGGCTAGCGCTTTGAAGCGCGACACTTCCGGTTATGAGTCAGCCTGCTTTACGGCAGTTTCAACAAACCGAAATGTCAAGTTTGGTGGGTTGAGAGATCAGCTAGCTGTCATGGTGCTTTATATGGAGTTTCCATGGATTTACGTAAGGAAGAAAACTGGATAAAGCCAAAGAATCTTCAGATAAACAGCGGTTGTTGAAACTACGCGAGTTTTTTTTTTTAAAGGTTATCTCAAATAGACAACGTTAGCTCTTATGCTAGCTGCCCAAATAATTCCCAAGTCGGTCAGCTGACTCATAAGGCAGATAGGAAAGTTTGAAGTGTTTCAGTGATAAATATTGCAGCAGTGAAGTGAAGTGTTGTAGGTTGTACAACGTTCAGTAGTTTAGGACTTAACTTAATCCATAAAGCACGCTGTCGAGACGGTATATATCTTCCTAGCTGTGAAATATGACTTGTTTACTTGGTTGCATAACTGGCGAGGACTAGATTATCTGTAAGTAATAATCTACTAAACGCCTTGCTATAGTTTAGACTCTATTGTTGAATTAAATAATTCAACAGAGGCATTTAGGCGTTGTGCCGCTCCCACTTATTTTCCTCAGGAAGTCATTTTATGACTTGGTTATATTGTTTTATAGCTCACCAGTTGCTCTATACGTAGAGTAAACAATATCCACCGATGTGTGATTATTCAAAGGATATCCGATCTAAATCAGAAACTATGTGGCTTCAGCAGAGACTAAAGGGCCTCCCTGGTTTGCTGTCAAGTAGCTGGGCCAGGCGAGTCTTGGTTGTTCTGCTCATTTTCTTTATATTTTACTGGTACCTGAGCGCTGACACCATTTTCAAGCTCCCCAAGTTGTTCGGGGAGGCCGGAGGAGCCGCCGGAGTCTGCTTACAGACTGATATCAACAGATGGACGGCACAGGTCGAGCGTGGCGAGGGCGTCATGAGCACGCCGCAGTCTCAAGTCTCAGTACCGTTCGTAACGGGTAACGGACACCTACTGGTGGATGTGGATTCTAACAAACTCTGGGTGACGTCGTCGTCTCAGCCGGGTTTTGCCCCGGGCCACCTGACTGAATATTCTCCCATAGTGCGATGGAAGGTTTCTGGAAAGCAGTCTGAGGCGCAGGCTAAGATGCTGTGGTACAGGAAAGGCTCAGTACTCTCTTCTCGGTGCATCCTGCTCGATACTTTCCAGTCCCCTCGTGATTGCGTGATCATTCGAGAGGAACACATCGCACACCGGAGCCGACCCAACGTCTACATTCAGCGGGTTCATATAAACAACCCAACGGATAAAGTGATATCAGTCGAGGCGTCTGTGGAATCGCCGTCGTTTAGGGGTGTCACAGAGAAGGTGGAAGATAAAGAGTTCATGTTGTCCACTGGAAAGGTCCTAACGGAAAAGAAGGAAACGGTGTTGATGGCTGTGGGGACGAAGCGACTAACTGTACACTTTCAGGTCCCTGCGAAATCCGAACATACCGAAAACATAGTGAATGTAATTCACACATCGGAGCCTGTCGAGCCCTCTAAGACGGATGAGACCTTCAGCAACCTTCGAGAGGATGTCAAAAGAGAGATGGTGGAGTTGCTACGAGCCAAATTGGAAGATTTGGTCCAGGAACACCAGCAGGCATGGGCGGATCTTTTCCTATCAGGCAAGTCAACCAAAATATCTAAATATTCATCTTTCTATTGTAATTTTTTTTTTTACTTAAAAGGTAAAGAATACATACATAAAGAAAGGATACATATATGTTGGTAATTTTGTTACACAGAATAGTTTTCCTGAAACATGTACATTCCATCAGTTTTTTTGGTGTGGGGTAAACCATTATAGCACAAGACGAGATATCACTGTCCCATAGAGGTTATATGGTGCTTTTTTTGTTGCGCCACAGGAAAGCGTTTGAAATAACATGCTGATCCACACGACTGCACTAATACAAAAAAACCTGTTCTGTTTTCTTTTCATAGGTATAGAGATTAGGAAAATTACAGACACACACACACCGTCGAGCCAGACGGTGAACACGACGCTGTACTACATCCTGTCCTCCTCCACAGCACCTTTGCTGGAGAGTACTCTCAGCGTAGAGGAACGTGATAAGCTGGAGTCAAGCCTGAACTACGCCGATCACTGCTTCAGCGGCCATGCCACCATGCACGCTGAGAACCTGTGGCCCGAGCGCCTGAGAACCACCGCTTCACTCCTGCAACTAGTTAATCTCTGGACATTAACCCTCCAAAAACGTGCCTGTAAGGCTCTGGTTTCAGCGGGTGCTCATGGCATGATGCAAGCCATGACGCTCAGTTTTGGTGGCCTGCAATTCACAGAGAACCACCTGCAGTTCCAGGCCGAGCCGAGCGTCCTGCATAATAGTTACTCGCTGCGTGGGTTGCGCTATCACCGCGACCGAATCAGTCTCTCTGTGGTGGCCGACTCGGAGGGCCGGCCCTCGCTGCACGTCTCGGTAAAACCGCAGGACGAAGAGAAGCCCGTGAAGCTGTACGCCTGCGAAGCGGGGTGCATCAACGAACCCGTCGAGCTCACGTCTGAGCCTAGAGGTCACGTTTTCCCCGTTTTAGTGACACAGCCCCTGACGCCGCTGCTTTACATCTCGACGGACCTGAAGCACCTGCAGGACCTGAGGCACACTCTGCATGTCAAGGCCATCTTAGCGCACGACGAGCACATGGCCAAGCAGGACCCAGGTCTCCCCTTCCTCTTCTGGTTCAGTGTAGCATCCCTGGTCGCCCTCTTTCACCTCTTCCTCTTTAAGCTCATTTACAACGAGTACTGCGGCCCCGGTGCCAAGCCGCTCTTCAGGAGCAAGGTATAAATCCATGAAGGATTGCTGATCAACTCTGGGCTTGTGTAGAAGCTTCTTTTTTTCCCCCCTTCTTCATTTTCTTTCTCCTTCAAAAATTTATTTATTCCTTTTAATCAGAATGATTGGTGTTGGTACCCTGTCACTCTCAAAAATCTTGTTGAGGAGTCAGATGATGGGAAAGAATCTCTGTCTGATAATTCGCCTGGGTGTGTTCCCAAACAAACTTCTTGCTAACTGAAAGCACCAGTTTAATTGTAGCTGGCACTGCTGTATGAAGTTCTTCAGGCTCTTGCTGAAAGTTTTTTCCTTTTTTTAAATTGTTCGATTATTGTTAATGCTATTAATAATTATTTGTGAGTCATAAAGTAACAAATATTTATTTTTTTATACAAATGCATCTTAGTTGATGACATTCATTTTTGTCACCAAAATGTTTAATTAATGTGACTCTCATTTTCAGACGACTCCTTACTTTTCATTTAATCCAATCAAATAGAGTGTGGATCTGTTTAAAAATTTTTGCTTAATTCTTCACTGGTGCCTTCAAGTTTTTCTTCTTCCAAACTGGTGGATTGGGTGGGGGCTCTGTCTGTGAGCCCCACCTTTTTCCCTTTGGCTTAGGTGTTATTGTCTTTTTTTGTTTAGACGATTGTTTTTACCACCAAGCGTAAGAGCTCAAGCTGAACCAAACCCCTAGCACTGCCTTGGGTTATGTTACTAACCCAATAGGCAGAAAAGCAAACATGCTTTAGTGGTCGTTGATTAGGGTCAGTTTTCTTATCCGTCTTAAACGTTGATGCAAATAAACCCTGTGTGGGTTAATAGACAAACCATGTCAACCATGTATCTGATTCTGAAACTCTAATTTCATCATCAGAATGTAAATACATAAACCTTACCATACATCTTAAAATCAGTTTCAATTGAAGAAAATATGGATTTCATTAAAACCAAGCCAAGAATTACGTGGTGGTACAAACCAATTGAAAATGAAAAATAGCTTTCACTTTGTTGTATCTGTTCCAGGTTATAAATGTGAAACTGCATCGTTGAAATCTTTTTCGGTGGAATTTCAGGGTGTAATTGTTTTTCTTTTTTTTTCTTTGTTTATTTGCTTTGTTTTCCTTCTTTAAGTATCAGCTTGGAAATCATTGGGTGCAATTTTTTTTTTCTGTGATTGTTGCATTTGTTTGGGTCTTGATTTCTGTTTTTATATTGACTCACTATGATTAAATTAATGAATCAAGGTGATGGTCATCTTTCTTGATGCGTCTGTTGAGACTAACTTGCACACAAACGTGATTATCATGACCTAGGGCTTGGCAATTGATCTACAGCTTATATATAGTGGTTAGCTCTGTCGCCTCGCATCTCTAGGGTTAAGAATTCAATTCCAGCCTTGGGGTCTATGTGGGTAGAGTTTGTATGTTCTCCCTGTGCTTTTTGGGTTTCCTCTGGGTACTCTGGTTTCTTCACACAATTCAAAGACATGTAGATTAGGCTAATTGGCATTCCCAAATTGCCTGTAGTGTGTGAATGAGTGTGTGTGTTTATGCCCTGCGATGGATTGGCACCCTGTCCAGAGTGTACCCCACCTTGTACCCGAAGTCTCTTGGGATAGGCTTCAGGCTTTCTGCAACTCTGGTATAGACATAGAATACATGCTGTGTTATACAAATATAAATGATATTTAGGCCGATACCATACAGGTATATGATTTATAGTGTCTCTATCGCGCAGCCCTGGTAACCACAGGTAGAATGTTCACAAATCCTTAGTGTCTTTGCTGAATGCATTTCTCAAGGTTTCCTATAGCTTTCTAAACACACTCCACATGGAAACTGTAGAAGTTCCTCCAAAGGGACAAAAGAATCCTCAAGAGTGCTGTTTTTCCCCTGGAGTTCAAGATCCAAACATCTGATCTACTTTGAAAGTGCCATTGATATAAATGCTTAGTTATGAATATGAGCTAGTTGTATTAAAAATTTAGAAAAACAGCGATGGTGAACATGACATTTAGATATACAGTATATTTCAGCTCCTCATAGGAATTGTCATATAGTATAGTGGTACAGATTCTGTTTTAGCATTAGATACTTGATGCTCTACACTATATCGGAATCATGCTCTAATGGAAGCTTTTATTAATTACTAGAGCTTACTTGCAGCTCCGCCCATGTACATCCACCTAACGATGATCTGGCAAAATAAAGAAGTCAAATTAAGTATTATTATTATCTCACAGTATGGCATAAAAGTTGATGACGCTGCCTACTGTTATATTCTTGAGAAACGCCTGAGACACGCCTGTGACACACCTGTGACACACACACACAAACAAGCAGCAGGCCAAACAGAATTTCTGTTTTGTATAGATAGATAGATAGATGTATATTTGTATTACATGCATTATTAGGAAAACCTGCACACTGCACATTTATGCAATTATTCAGTTAGCTAATCATGTGGCAGCAGCACAGTTAGAATCATGCAGATACAGTTTAGGATCTTCAGGTAATTTTTTACATCAAACATCAAAATGTGATCTCAGTCATTTTAATGAACTATGGCTGTGTATGCAAGATGGGATTTTCATGCACGATACAAAGTGGTGTGGAAAAAACAATTTATCCAAATGCCTGAAACACCGATTGATGAGGAAGATGTTCTACAACGGCACAAGACCGCTTCCAGTTCCAATGTTGTAACTAAACAAATGAAGACCAAATTTAAACTGCCTGCCTTTAGTTGAAGTTGCTGCTTAGTTAAAGTTGCTCAACATGCTTGTATAGAGTGCTTATTTGAGTTCCTGTCCTCTCAAACCAATCTATATATTCTCCTTCAATCTCTTCCTCCTCAACAAGGCATTCCTGCCTGCAGAACTCACACTCGGAGAATGTGTGGTTTTTTCTTTTCACACCATCTTGTGTAAACTTCACATACTCTTGTTTGATCCCAGGAGATCTACATATTCTCAGTCCATCTGGTACCAACAACCATGGCACATGCAAAGTCAAAGAGATCAGGATTTATCTTTTTTATCATATGTTTACCATTTCATCAAGCCCCTAACCTGTAGCTGCAGGATTTTATTCTGGTTCCTTGTGCTGCTGCCACCTGATGGTTAGATTGGATAATCCTATGAATGAGTAGGCGTGCATGTGTTCTCGTTAAAGTTATTATTCATAGTGCACTGACACAATGAAAGCCACATGTTATTTCTGATTTCTCCCTGTTGAATGTCTTTCTACAGTATGATGGTGAACTCTGACCCCCATCAGGTAACCTTTCTTCAGCGGATCTTTACGATGAAGCCTTTCCCGGCTGAGGACAGAGAGTCAAATTCTCATAGTCGCTTCATTCAACAACTCAGCGAATTTACGATGGAATCACTTAATAAATAGTATTATTATTTACTTAATTTAATCATAGAAATAAATTTTGCTGCTGTAAAGCTGGCATTATTATATTTGGAATAAATAATTCAGTATGCAGACAAGGTGAATTAAAGGATGATCATACAACTAAAATGTTTGTTAAATTTTTATATTTTATAGAAGGGGACTGTTAATAGTGCTAGTTGTCTAATATAGTCTAGTGTCTGCAAATTCATACCATTCGGCATTAGATTTGTATATGAGTACAGTATGTAGTTGATTCCACCTTTTAAAAAGAGCTTCATTTGAATGAAATCAAATGATGGCAAATCATACTTCCCTTTCCTTATTTGGGTCGATATAAACGTTCTTACTCCTACTTTGGGTTTATGATTTTTTTTTTTTATTCAAAGTGATTTATAAATCCGCGACCCTGAATACAGGATAAAGCGGTCTAGAAGGTGAGTGAGTGAGTGAGTGAGTGATTTATAAATGAAGCAGAAGATAAAATTAAAAGAGCTGCCACAAAACTAATTATCTGACTAGAGACTACACTGTAAAAGAACTAACAGACAGGACAGTAACTACATGTTAAGAGTAGCTAGCAAGTATTAGGTACCCGGGATTAAAATTCGCCAGTGAAATAGGATGTCCCATGAGTAAATCACCTAAATCAAGATAGATTAAGTTAGATTCTGTAATCCAGAGTTAACTCATTGTGGCACTAATCACTGACATAACACCATGTATTTCTCTGGGATATGTACATTTTAAAGAATGTTTTAAAGGTTTAGTTTAAAGTAGGTCATATGCTGTTGGGAATGTAAATGCATGCAAAAATGAAGGCTGACAACATTCAGGTAAAGTAATTTTTTGTGGATTTTTTTTTAATGTTTGTCTGTTTATTCTGTAGGCAAATAAGCTTAGTAAATCAGCCGCATGGCTTGTGCACACTGAACAAATTTTTATGAAGCCAGGTGAAAGAAGAGACTAAGTTGTGGGTGGGAAGGGATTTGTTTATATGATTATTATTTTATGCACTGAATGGAGTAGATTTTTAAGCTTGTGGGTAACACTGGATGTTTTGTTGACATTTTGTTTTGAAGGAATAAATTTTTTTCTGAGCTTCATTTGATTCTGTGCAGCATCTAACAACACAAACTATTGTCCCTACATACAGTATCATTGTACATTAATGTACTATATATATATATATATATATATATATATATATATCACACATAAAAATTGCTATTAAGATGTGTCTGCTACTTATGCTCTGTAAAGCCTTCATA
>JAOVVB010000036.1:6116560-6133245 GCA_028570985.1 Heterobranchus longifilis
TAATTAGAGATTTCTGAGGCTGGTGACTCTAAATGAACTCCTCCTCTGCAGCAGAGGTAAGTTTTGGTCTTGCTTTCCTGGAATGGTCTTCATTAAAACCAGTTTCATCATGGTGCTTGATGGGTTTGGCAAATGCACTTGACAATACTGTTCTTGCAAAAAATATTCCAGAACAGCTGGCCTTCATGTCTTAAATCATAACTAACTGAGTGTTGTTGCTACTTAATTACATCATTTCATATGTTATCTAATGTATGTGTTGTTCTAAATTGTAGGAAATAAGTCACTGTTATTATTATTATTGCCAAAAGTAATTTATAGGTAAAAACATTGATTTTTATCAATGTTTATACCTATACCACTGTTATAGCGTATGAAAGGATCAGAAATGTGCAAAAACACATTCTAAAAACAAATTCTGTATTAAATTTATTTATTTTTGGTAAAAGCAATATATTCTAATACAGTATACAATGAGGAATTTGACTACTAAATACTAGCCATACCTCATTTTTGACTGAATATGCTCACCCACTAAGTATATAATAAATATACTATTATTATATAATTATATAATAATATATATTATATTATATATAAATTATATAATAAATAACTACAATAAATAGGAATAAATACAATTTATGTTTGTGTGTGTTTAACATTAAATTGAATACTTAATATACAGTGTGATGACCCTTTGAACATCTGGATTCACAGACATTTTGTTCCTTATAAAATGCAATATTTTTCAATAGTCTTACTTTAGACCCAAGAGGGCTTTGAAACTAACATTAAACAGAACCAGACCTAATACCACTCAGTTTTTTTTTTTGTTTTTTTTATCTGGGGTCATCTAAAGTCAGTAGTCTACCAGAACAATCAGTGCACTTAAGGAGGAAATCTTCTTTGCATGGAACATCATTGTGCCTTATACATTAAGGTGTTCAGTGTTATTGTATTCAGTGTATATGCACAAGTGCCCTTAAGTGTCAGGAGCTGAGCATTTGCAGTAATATTGGTTCACCCTGTATGTGCGACTATTTAATACCTCAAACCACTGAAATGTTCTGTGACCTTGAAAGGAAGAGAATTCTGTGTAGTATGTGTGTTCAAAATTCCGAATGAATGTGAAAAGTGAAACATAAATATAATATAGTTTGTATACAATTATGGAAAGCTTTTTGAGTAAAAAAATAAAATAAAATAAAAAAGTAATTAAAATATAGGCAGCTTGTTATTAGCACCATTTATTGTTTCCACAAACAAGGAAAATACTTACCTGTAAAACAAACTAATGGAAAGTTTTAACCTTATTGTGGCAAAAATGAACACAATATTTAAAAGCCAGCGAATGAATTATAAATGAAAACGCGAGTTTTTACGAGATGAACGCGCTTTGAATTTAACGCAGAACTTGCAAACCGGTTTAAACCAGAAGCGCGGGATTAACCCGAAGCGCGTGAATCCTCCAATCACAATGCAGCGTCGTGCAATTGCTCGATGACGTCACGCCCTGAGTACCGTTAATGTCCAGAAGAGGAGAGGAAGATGCACGAGTGGATGTTATATTCATGAAAAAACGGCATATTTCCAAACATATTTAGAATATCCTCGAAGCCGCCTTTGAAAACTTTGACCATCCCAGTCGGAGTAGCGCAGGAGAGGTGTCTCATGTCCTCACTGGAGTCCATGAAGAAGGACTGTTTGGCATCCAGCACCTTGTCATCCACCTCTTTAAAAGGCACTTTAACCAAAATTCACAGCAGGAAACATGAAGCCCGAGAGAAGCTGTTAGCAGACAGCTCAGAGGACACGGAGGGAGACTGGAATACTTGCAGGTAACCTTTTAATACTTCATTCAAGTCAAGTTTCTGGAAAACACTTTATTTGCTGAATGTGTTCTGCTCATACATTATTTGCAACTTCTTTATGATCACTTGCTTATTTGGCCACTAAGTGCATTGAGAAACCGTTTGTGCTATCGACACACTGTTGATTGAATCTAGCACTGCCCATGATATAAGGTAATATACTGCATTAACGTTACATTATGTCACATTGCTCCACATGATCTCTCTCCCCAGGTGCAGTTGCATCAGTTGCAGTCGACCGGTTCGCAGGATCCTGGTTGCCTGCGTCATCTCTTTCCTGGCTTTGCTTTGCTCCGTGGCCATGGACTTCAGTTCCTCCTTGGACCAGTGGCAGATTACTGAGATCTGCCTCACCGAACTGACCTCCTGCAGGATTCAAGCTACACTCCGAATCATTACTCAACTCCAAATGATGAGAAACTCATGCTCGTTGAGAGAGAACAAGCCTGAGGTTCAAGAGATTTTTCCAATGCCTGAACTTCCTGAATTGTCGACCATCAGCCACACGTGTGCAGGTGTAAAAATTGATGGTCTGGGGCAGCCTTGCGGTGCAGAGCTCACTGAATTTTGCGATAGAATTCAATCTGAGTTTTTTGGGTTCGTTACCGTGATGTGGGGAAATGATTCAACATGCAGCAACGGGTCCTGGATTTTCACTCCTGCAATTGAAAAGATATTAGACTTATCAGGTATAAGAAGTGTGAACATTGGTCTTCTGAAGCACAGTGCAGACTGGACAGAATTGATCATTCTGAGATATCTAGTTATATTCCAAGAGCTGAGTTATCGGTGGCTCTTCAATGAAGGAGGACCTGACATACAGTATAAATGGTTACAGACTTTAGACACACTGATAGTCCTCCAGGACATATCTGAGAATTTCCAAAGCTGCTGGATAGAGAACGTTGACCAGGAGCTCAACCTAAAAAACCTTTACCTCTATAGTTCTGGTTCCTCTTTGGAAGGAGCCCAAATGTTCATTCTTGTCTTGGGGAGCATCCAGAACTGCTTTCTTACAAGGAGCACGTCAACCTTAAAGCTGAAATCCAGAGACGTCTCATCCGGCATGAGCCTGAAGATCTGCCTGCTCACCATTGCATGCCTCATTTACCCCATTGTGCTGCTCTCCTTCAAGCAGATGACAGGATGGATCCAGGACTATGCGCAAACTCTGAAGGAGAAAACGGATGATTTGAAAATTCAGAGGCAGCTGGCTGAGGATCTTCTGCATCAGATGCTGCCCAAGTCCGTGGCTAAGCAGCTTCGCAAAAACAGACATGTTGAGGCTGAGAGCTATGACAGCGTAAGCGGCAGTTAAATTCGAAAATTGGTACAATGAGTTAAAAACAGAAAACGCAGAGAAGCGTTTTAACACTTATGTATTTTTTTTTAAACAAATCAAGCCATATTTATTAGACATGTTGGCAAGATTGGCGTATGCAGAAGGAGCACATGCTCCCATTTTGTTTGTTCTTATTGTTGTAGTAATTGCCTATAATTATGGTATTAAATATTCATTAGGAGATAAAACAGCTTATGGTGGAGAGCAGCAAATTGTGTGTCTCTCATAGAGGACAAATGTGGCAGATCATTTTCTCTCTGTTAAAGCATATAGGTTGTTCATACTTGTAGAATGGCTACGACATAAAAACAAACAAACAGAAAGAAACAGACAAAAAATTCTTCCTAGAAATTTTTTGCTCATTTATTCTTCATTTTTTTCGGTATTTAACTATTCCTAGACATACGTTTAAATTAGGTTCATTTTAAGCAATAAATTTATACAGGGTTACCACTAATACACAGTGTCATTTCAGGTTACCATTTTCTTCTCAGACATTGTGGGCTTCACTGCCATATCGGCCTCATGCACACCTCTGCAAGTCGTCGAGATGCTCAACAATCTGTACATGTGCTTTGATACGCGCATCGACTCTTACGACGTCTACAAGGTAACCTACAGCAAAGAAGTAAACTAGAAAGTAAGCTTATATTGCCATGATCTTCCAGTGTGGAGTTTTGTGTAACAGGTGGAGACTATAGGTGATGCCTACATGGTAGTGAGTGGGCTTCCTGAGAGAAATGGCGATAAACATGCGGATGAGATTGCCAAGATGTCTCTGGACCTGGTGGCTGCTGTGAGGCAGGTTTCCATTCCTCACATGCCCAACAAACGTCTTCAGCTCCGAGCGGGGATACACACAGGTGCGCGTTTTTATCTGCTCATTCTTCCATGTGCTTTGATATCATGTAATCCTTTTGTTCTGTGCTTTTTATAATGTTTGATAGTGATATAACTATTAAATACCAAATATATGATATACCTCAGAGCAGTGTATTGTGTAGAGGGATTGAATATAACTTTCATATAATAATAATAATAATAATAATAATAATAATACAGAAAGAAATTGAGCCGAATGAGCCATTCTTACCTTAACCTCGATTTTAAGACAATGAAAGGCAATGCATATGAGCTATAATTACAGGGAGTTCTTTTATATTACATGCAAAATTTCTTTACTAAACATGTTTTGAGATTTTACCTGCACAAGAAAATGAAAATTAATTTGTGGTTCATGTGCTGCTACAGGACCATGTGTGGCTGGAATTGTAGGCTACAAGATGCCCAGGTACTGCCTTTTTGGAGACACAGTAAACACAGCGTCGCGAATGGAATCCACCAGCCTGCGTATGTGTCCTTACACTTTACACACCCACAGTGACGTCAGCTCCCATTCAGAGTTTTACAGGAACAGATTTTCATTGACATCTCAACTAATCAGAGGCTTTCTTACTATTAGTGGATAATGACATATGGTCCAGCATCAAGATTTATACCTTGTGTGAAAATAAAGGCAGTTTTCGCACTATATTTCGCTCCTGTGATTTTCAATTAATATTGTCAATTAATACATCACCATTGGGACAGACCACCATTTTATCCACAAGTCTAGACAGACCACCATCTATTTGCATAGTTAATATATATCATGTTTTAGTTTAGCATGCTGGGAATTTAGCAAGTAAACAAAATGAGATGCCCTTTTTGCCATTTTATTTAAATGGCACAAATGTGCTTGTTTGTTATATTGATTGTATATAAATGGTAATCTCAGTTAGTGACAGACACATACATACATGGATACACATATACAGGTCAGCCATAACGTAAGCACCTAACATTTATTATGAATTGTGTACCAGTAAACTGGTGACAGGATCATGGGCACCTGAGGCTCACCCATGCTTTTGTGGGCCGAAGGCCAGCCTGTCTGGTCCGATTCCGATTATAGCCTAAAAAAGTAAATGCTGGCTATGATAAAAAGGCACCAGAACACCCAATGCTCCTCAGCCCTCTGCACAAAGGGACCTGCAGGCAAAGAGCCCAAGGCCACCAACGCAGTCTCCAAGATCCCATGAGATGCGCTGGACAAACAAGTCTGATCCGATCTGAGGCCTCATCTTGCAACCCACATCCTGCAACCCATATATGTATATATTGTTGATAAAATGTTGACACTGTTAATGTAAGATTATTATAAGTGTAAATATTACATTACATGTAAAATTGTATTTTTTTTTTCTGTTATTGTTCCAGCTCAGAAGATTCATGCCAGCTCTGCAACCTACCTGGCTTTGATGAAAGACAATGCATATGAGCTTCAATTACGGGGAGAAATCGAGGTGAAGGTGAGAATCCATTTTGCAATATGCGGTGTGCTCGAACGGTTAGTTTTAATTAAAACTCAAGCGGCACAGATATGTTCCGGCAACACAGCATAGGTTAATAATGCTAAAAAAAAATTGCTTATATGGAAGCCATGCTGGTGTGTATTTGGGTTACCGAAGGTAACACCAATGACAATTTAGAGAGAAATTACAACTATTTACAAAATATCTTTTTTCAGTTATGTCAAAATCAATTAATTATTAGATGTGGTTAGTTTTTATGCCCAATTTTGACCATTATAATTATACCATAAATAAGACTTCCCACCTCAGGTCTATGTGCATGGAGTTTGCATGCACACACACAAACGTCAGGTAGAACAAAAGTTATCAACACTTTTATAAAGGGTAAATTTTAACACTAGCAAAATATGGGTCGCAAAAATGTAGAACTCTCCAAATTGGTAAAGAAACGAAAACAACAATTAAAACGTGATCATGTGGATCTGTGCTAATTCTTTGCCTAATTTATTGCTCAGTCATGTTTGGGTAGTTGGTTAAAATTTACTTAAATTCAGTTTATTATATTGCCTATTTTGTGCACAATAAAGCATATGTCACTCTATACTGCACAATCCTGAGCCCTATATATCTTTATTAAAAATAAAACAGCAAAAGAAATAATGACTAAAGTGCTCCTAGCTGTAACTATAATCCGGAGGAAGCTATAGGAAACAGCAGCACAACAACAAACAGACCGCAAGAAACTTTTGTAATGGGTCACAATTATGTAAAATACTTTTGAAGTGTTTTGCATGACAAAGCTTAGATTCTCTGATTTCTTTTTCAGGGGAAAGGAAAAATGAACACCTACTGGCTAATCGGCAACAAAAACTACAGTGTCCAGAATGACAGCCTTGTGTGCCACTGGAACCCGAACCTCCCCAGAAAGAAAAAGACCCCCATAGGAAGTAACGTCTCAGTGGCAAATGTGAGTATGTGTATATCATTGAACATTTTGAATCCTATGTTGTTTTATATTTTTCCACATGATAAATATTGCATCATTGTAGATTGCAGGTATACCCTTGTATGCATTGTACCCTGAACTGGTGTCCCATTCAGGATGTATTCCCACATCATGCCCTGGTTTTTAGTGATAGATTTTGGATCCACTACTACCTTAACCAGGATAAAGCAATATAATGTAATAAAATGTAGTTGAATATCAAGTATCAACAGAATATTAAATGAAATCAGTTATTTTTTTCAGGACTGACACACCTTCTGATTTAAATTTATTTTCTCTTCTGTATGTGAAATTTTTCAGTCCACTATCACAGTCCAGAGTGTGAGTGACAGAACCACGCCGGTTTCCCAGCCTGAGTCTTCTTATGTACCCGAGCCATCAGAGGTCACAATGTGTGTGTCAGCTCAGGTGGAGAATACTGTGGGTGACAACGGGACGCTCGGTTCTAAGACGGGGGCTCTTCAGGATGAGGAGAACGCCGCCAACACGCACATGAACAGAGAAACCTTGCTACCAGGCCTCGTGCCACACTGCTAGACAGAATTTCCATAATTATATTTAATGATTTTAATGATTAAAATACAATAGTACATCACAACAAAGCAAGAAAACACTTTACAGACTCTCACTATAGCATCGTACTCTCGGTAACCGAAATTAATCAGTCTTCTCTTCCTTCATTCTCTGGAATATTTTCAGGAAATATTTACAGAATGCACTAGATCTGCATCTACAGAAATAGCACTTTCTATAAGCTTTGACAATTACAGCAGTTTCTTTCTAAAATATCTGAATTTTCTCACTCTTCTACAGTATGTTCAATCAACAGTATACCTTCACTACTTCATTATTGCATTTCGTACAGTTGTCTGGAGTTAAATTTATGTAGTTTTACATGAGCAATATACCTTCTGAGTAGTCATTTATACTGCAACTCAATGAACCTAGTGTTAATAGACTGGGTTTGAGCTAGATGACATGCCCTTTCCCAGGCCTATGCTGATACAGTATGTCTATTTGCAGATCATTTTTACATGCAGTTAGATATTATATATAGACAAAACTATATACAATTGACAGTTGACATGTTGAGATTTTAAAAAATCCTATACAGATATTTAATAATCTAGATGCATCATGCTGGTGTCTCTTCATAGACAAGACATGGACAGGTATATGATTGAACATACGTTGTACACTGTCTGGGCGAAAAAAAAAAAGTCACACACTAATATTTAATTGGACCAGCTTTTTCTTTGATTATGGCCGTGGGCATAATTTTAATAAGCTTATGCAATGTCACAACATTTATTTCCGTCCAGAATAACAACAGTTTCTCGCCAAGAGCTTGTATTGAGGATGGGAGAGTCAGACCATTGCGTAAAGGCTTCTCCGACACATCCGAAACATTCTCAATAGGTATAAGATCTGGACTCTGGACCGTGGTGTCCAAAGTATGGTATGTGTGAATGTCTCATCCTCCCTGAACCACTCTCCACAATTTAAGCCTGATAATTCCTGGCATTGGCATCCTGAAGTATAACCATGCCATTAGGAAAGAAAAAAAAATCTATTCATGGGAAAAACCTGGTGATTCAGTAGTCATTAAGGATTATTATGAGCATTCATCCATATTTTGTGGGCATCCATTTAATCCATATGGTCGTGTTGGCTGAGAGAGTACAGTCTAATTTATTTCAGAAATAGACATGAGTTTGGATGCAAGTTCACAAAAGCAAAAAGGAGAGACAAACGTAAAGTGGCAAATCAAAACCAAAACTGACAAAAAAAAGCAATGTATCAGTAGTTCAACAAATACATTTATGCGACTAAGAATGACTGAATAGCAGAAAGGAACATAGGAACAAAAGCCTAGTGGAATGGTAAGAGCAAGACTGTACAAAGATACACTGAGGTCTAGGTTGATTATGGCGAGTATATATTTATATATATATATATGGCGAGGATATATTTGGCAACTGATGAATGAGGTAGTGGATTGAGGCATGTGATGGGGCACATATGTTGTTAGGCTGAGGTTGTGTAAACCATAATTTGTGTTTGGAAGTAAATAGCTTTAGCCTTTCCGATTATATTTATTGTATTCAGGACTGTACAAATGGATGTCTTTATCTCTTGCTTGTCAGTGTGTATTTTTCCTCTTCATTCTTCTGTTTTTATTTGAATCAAATGTATGTCTTACTACATGATGGTAAGAGATTGTAGATAGGATTTCCTTACACTGTACATAACAAATACCTTAGTGGTTAACAAATTAAACACACATCTTCAATCTCCCAGCAGTCCTGGTTTTCTGTAATGCTGTTTAATTGCCTCAGTCATTATGGCCTTATGCTCCAGGTTCTCAGCGCATCTCATCAAAGAGCATGAAATAATCTTCATTAGGAGAAGGGGAGTGTAATCCCATGGATAAATCCCAGCTCTTACACTGAGGGGATTTGGAAAGACGTACCCCCTTATTTAGGTGTTATAAAAAGCTAGAGGCCTGTGCCCGAAAGGAGTCTTTTAATTTTAGTCAGATGAAGGGTGGGGATAATTGCCGGGCTGAAGCACACTTCACACAACAGCAGGCACGTACACAGCCATCTGGCCCAAGCCGAAAGCACCTGAACAGGGGGACTGTTAACGCGTAAAGGGAAGAGAAGTTTGTGTTGTTAACTAGATGATATTGTATTCGTATAACAGAGTATTCAACAGATTTTAAGTTCTTTATGATTATGACTGGAACCTTGCTGAGACAGGGTACGTTAAAAGTGGTAGGCTCATCACTAGCAGAAGTTATACTGATTTTACATTTGGATAAGAGCTTTAAAAGTTTGTCTAATGCCAAAACTAACATTAAAGAATTAATTGCTCCTACTACTCTTGCTCATTTAATCCTAAACTTAATTAATAGTTAAAAAAGGTAAGAATATGCAGTAATCTTACTGCTTTCCATTTTATTATGATCTAGGGTTGTGCTCTAAATGTGTTTTTTTTTATTTAAGTCCCTCTGAAGATTTTCATCTTAAATTTATTAAAAAAGCATATTGAGGAGTACACACACACACACACACACACACACACACACACACACACTATTTCTCAAGACTACATAAAAAACAAGAAAGCCCAGCTCCTTGGAAACGAAATATGAAGAAAAGATTATTGTCATTGTAGTGATACAATGAAATTTGTTTGGTAGCTCTCAGAGACCAACAGCAATATAAAATCTAAGGATAAACAAAAGATAATTGCACTAAAATATAATAAATATAATATATACAATGGAATGTATGCGAAGTGGGATCTGGATCTTGGTGCAAACTGTAAAGTATGATATAGAGTAGAGTGCAAACACTGCAAACATCGTCTGAAATAGGAAAATATTATATATATATATATACAGTATATATATATATATATGTATTATATATTGCCTCTTCTGTTCAATACAATAATCGAAATGAGCAATTTATTATCCGATCAGAAACATATTTTCATATTCATCTAGGCATGGGTGATATATCTAACTAAATAGAATTTCTTCCCAGTTCCCAGCAAGTCCTCTCTCTGTACACTAGAGTGCAATGTTGGTTAATTCTGTGCTGGGGCATGCAGAAAGACACTGAGGAAAGTATTGCAATGTCAGAATCAACATTTGGTCTTGTAAATCCTCTCAGATTATGAAATATTTCCTCCTTTTAAGTATTCTTTAAACACTGGCATTATGGCATAATATAGTGAAAGTAATTATTAATGATTAGAGAATATGTGGAAGTTCAGACTGAAAATTTTCCAGGTATTCCAGGAACTATACAAAGCCAATAATAAAAAAAGCATCTAATCTAATCTAATCTAATCTAATCTAATCTAATCTAATCTAATCTGATCTAATATAATATAATATAATATAATATAATATAATATAATATAATATAATATAATATAATATAATATAATAACACATATTAATGTTACAAACATCAAATTTATATTTACTGTCTATACCGCTTATCCTGTGTAGGTTCATGGGGCCTGGAGCCTATCTCAGGGAACTTAAGATGTAAAATGTTAGTGCAAATCTTTGGACTCTGGGGGGAAACAAGAGTGCCTGCATAAAACCCACCAAGCATGGAGAGAACATGCACATCAACACAAAACACAAGACAAAGGGGTAGAATCTTACCATCAACCCTGGAGGTGTGAGGCAACAGTGAGTGCACCAAGAAACCATGCTGCCAAAATGTACAATATTTCGTATTTTATAAGAATCAAATATACATTTTTATCATTGTATAATAAAGCAATTAACAAATTTATGTTAATCTCTGGGAGCATATCCGTGCATTGAAGCTTTCACTTGGTGACGTCAAAGGTAACATTAATAAATGTAAAATAAAATTATACAGGCCAACAATTACCCTCTGCAGCCCATCTTATGAAATGAGGGCCTGGAAGTCAAATGAAAAGTATCTCTCTCTCTCTCTCGTTCCATCCATCCCCCTCCCCTCTCCCTCCATGTCAGTCACACTCACTTGTCTGGAGGTGTGGAAACTGCAGGGATCATTATTGGAAATGACTGGCTGCACATTCCAAAAGATAATACAGCTGTCACGGGGACATGCACCACTTTCTTTCCTCTCCACACCGATACAGTCTTTAGAAAACCCCAAATCATAAAGCTAAAAAGTCTAAAAAGTCTATATTTAATTAGACATTAATTAAAATACATCTGGCAGTAGTAATGTAGGGATGGTAATATTGCTATTAAAATAAAGAAACAAAGGCATGGTCCCTTTTAATCAGATATCATAGGTTTCAGTGTTTTACAATGCATTTAAATAGTCATAAAAAGAGCTTGCATATTACCAAAACAATGGTCAGAGCTTCACCTTGAAACAGATTAAATATATAATGATTTATTTTATGGAATACAATGACAATAAGGAGAGGCATGAAAGAAATAGTGTTGAAGCTAGTAATGGTTCTATCCTGTAACCCATGACTTTTACGTGTGACCATGCTGAAGGTGTCCACAGCATTCCACCCCAAAAATGGCAGTGGTGTGGGTTGGACAGCGCCATTGGTCTTGCCATAAGGTGACAAACACCAAATAGGCAGATCCCACCCTCTGACTCTTATTCATGTTTATTCTGTTCAGCTTTGCGTTTGAATGGCACGGCTGGCTAGGTTTCAAAAGAACCCCAGTCATAGTTTATACATCAAAAGAACAACAATACACAGCCATTAATTATGAGCTCACTATTTTGTACGCTTGTAAAATCTGTATGTACACGACTGATATTGAGGACCTGCCGTGGAGCTGGGAAACACCTAGATGAAAAATTCCAATGTAAGTGTTTTACCACCAATAGATGCATGAATATGCAGATTATTCTGTACTCTTGTCACAGTAGAAGTTCAAAAGCGCAGTGTCGGAGAATAAAAGAACACGTGGTAGTGAACACATTTGCTGCTCCAACATGAGCCACGGTGGGGAGGCTCGAGCCCCACGGTCAGCCATTCATATCTGTCACTGCATTCATGGGGAGCACTAAAGACAGTTTAACGACTCTTAAAGAAACACTAATGGATTTATGTATCATTGGAATATATAACCGAAGCAACAAACAGGATGTATGATTTATAGAAATAGTAAATAATATCAAAAAACAGCACCGCATTGTTTTTACATTTTATTATTATTATTTTTTTTTTTACAGAAATGTGATTCCAAGATAAACTACATGCCTGTCATGCTTTATTGTTTGAAGGGTGTTCGAGTCAAACTGGGACTTCTGGCATCATAGATTTCAAACACAATACATTGATGAGACTATTAGAAAAAGAAACATTTAAAAAGGGCAAACATTTTAAATGACGATCCCAGACGAGATTTCTCTGAGCCCACTGCAGTCATTCCTGTTAACATTCAGCAGGCGGAATACCTGATCCCAGAAAATCAACAAATAGCTTATCACCAACTTGCGGCTGAGATGCATCTGTTTGTGGGAACTGTGCCCACAATCGTTCCCGAACACCACCTGTGTATTACAAGAACTCAGATGGGAGTTATTTCCATATCCTCAGTACAGTTTTCCCAGGAAGTTTTTACTCTCATTACTGTGTTAATCAAAAGTCCCGGTTTGACTTGAACACCCCTCAAACATCATAATAAGGTGACAATTAAAAACATCAACCTACAGGAAAAATACATTTAAAAAAAAATCTGGAAATTATCCACATTTTTACAAACAAGCAAACACTAAATGAATTAATTAATTTATTAAATAATTAATTATTTAATGTACTTTTTAACACAAGTTTTTTTGGAATACAACTCAGTCAATAATTATTATCTGAAAATCTAACGTTCTAAGGTTCTACATACCTTTAGATCTTAGATTAAAATATTTTCCAAGACTGTACTCCAACTACAGGTATATGACATACTGTACAAAATGTAGCTGCAAACAATAAGAAAAATATTTCATATCAAACATGCACTACCATATGCCATAAAAAATGCGAAGATATATTCTTTGAAAGCTATGAAGCGGTCTTGAAAATAGAACAGCACCATTCCTGAGTCATTCAAACTCCCGGAAGATGTTATCTGTCCCTGCTCTTGTGGAGTATTTCCCACATTAACACAGTTTAGTGTGTGGGAATGGAACAGGCATTGACACTCACTTGAATGCAGTAGTGTGTTGCTGCTGAATGTGAAAATAAACCATACACATATCACAGCTTATAACTGGCCAAGCAGGTTTACATTTTCTTGAAACTATTCACATTATAGAACATTCTTCACAAGGTTACAGTATACTCACTGTCCACTTTATAAGGAACACCTAAACACCTGCACATTAATCAAATGACCGACAGTAATAAGCCAGTCATGTGGCAGCGGCATAATGCATAAAGTGTTCTGCGTACAGTGATATGTGAATCTGTTTTGCTGTTTAAAAATGCTAGGAGATCAGCAGGCCATCTGGCACCCACAACCATGCCAAGTCACACAGAGATCTACAGGTGTACTGTACATTTGTTCTTAATAACATGCATGGTGAGTGTATATACAGTATAGACTAAAACTGAGTCATTTTGTTCCAAATGGACAATGATTAATAACAAACTATCTCTGTGCTGTATGCAATGACGAAAGGAACTTTTCCTGGTCCAATTTGGACACTCAACGTTAAAAATAGGCATTACAGAGGCTAAATATATCTAATTAGGTCTTAGTTCCGGTAAAATAGTGTTATCTCTGTAAGAGGTGTAGAGGTTATAGCACTCATGTCAAATGAAGGCCTTTCAGCAGGATGGAATGCAGGCAGATGGATAGTGTCTGACCCACGAGCTTATGATGTAATTGAGGATCTGTGTAAGTGATATAAGTGGAGATGGGACGAGAGACTTTTTGACAAATCTGCTTTTTTGCAATAATAAATAAAAACATTTTAAGGTGAATAAAACTATTTTATAAAGCTGCTTAACATACCTGCCTACTCCCTCACAACTCAATAAATTTTAGTTAATTTTTATGATTTGTATAGCGTATTTTCACACTTGGGTCCAGTCATCAGGAATTAATCAGCAGGACAAATTAATGTATATAAGGATTAAATTCTACACAGAAACTTTGAGTAAAGTTTTTTGTTTCTTATTTCCATGCTTTCATTGAAACCTGACCGTAACCAGTTCTCCGAAGCCCTGTTGTATATACCTGGTAGTGATTTAATTTTTCACCACTAATTACCAAAGGAATTGCTTTTCTTGCCAGACCTTTTTCCTAGTACATACCAAGAACGTAGGAAATAAAATCAGATAAAATCGCTATGTGCATTTGCTAGATCATAATAGCATGCATGCCTGACTACAATATAATTAGATCAATTAAAAAGATAGCGATTTGGAGTTACAGAGTTTGAAGATCATGAACAGGTTGTGACTGCCATTAAATTGGTCATTACACACATGTCATGACTGCTACACTTCAGCGAAAACTAAAATAAGCTTTTGGCTGATGATTAAACATCAACCAGACGGTCCAGGTTGCATTCAGGATGGAGCTTCCTGGACAATTTTAGCCCAGTCATTAATGATTTCTGGGTTGGACATTAAATACCAGCAAAGTGCTTTGTACGTCAGCTGCCAAGCATTTTTGTTGAGCCGCAGCCTTAACGATAAGTGTTCACCGGTGTCATCTGGCAGTGTGAGAAGACGCTGATGACATATTCAAGTCTGAAAAGACTTGTAGCTTTTATCAGCTGTGAGATTCCTCTGAGAGACATAGATATGTGTGAGTAATGCAGAGGGTCAAAGTTGTCATTTTTTAGATTAAGACCGCCACTGAATTTTTATTAGTTAGTCAACTCTCTCCAGAAGAATCAAAATAAAGTGCATAGACTGTTTTTGAAAAGCAAACATAAATTTTAATAAAATCACATATGAACACTCTTATAAGAATAATAATTAAAAGATATTGCTGAAGTGGAATTCAGATCCTGTAGAATAAACACAGCAGTGATTTTTCATATTGACCTTTAAAATTGCATTTGCTTATTACTAACTGTACACGCTATGTAGACTGTATGGTCAAATGTTTGTGATCATGCACATGTAATTTTTGCGCATCCAATTCCATATTTAACCCACGGTGGTGTAGTGGTTAGCACTGTCGCCTTGCACCTCCAGGGTCCGGGTTCGATTCCCTCCCAGGCTCGATTCCCGTCTCTATGTGAGTTTGCATGTTCTCCCCGTGCTTGGTCGGTTTCCTCCGGGTACTCTCGTTTCCTCCCACAGTTTCCTGGGATAGGCTCCAGGTCCCCGTGACCCTGAATACAGGATAAAGCGGTATAGACGATGAGTGAGTGAGTGTTGGAACAGGTTTGGGTCACTTAGTTCCAGTAAAGGGAAATTGTAATGGAACAGCAGACAAGGACATACCTATAGACCCGTGTGCTTCCAAATTTGTGGCAACGGTTTATTCAAGACTTACATATGGGTGTGATTGCGAGGCGTCTAAATACTTTTTGGCCAAACGATCTATCTAAACTGAAACCAAAATGGTACAGAATGACACTTACACCAGGCTATGAGCCACCACAAAACAATGCACAACAATGCAAGTCAGTTTGGATTTAAAACATACAATGGACACATCATGTTAAACAGAAACAACATTAAAGAAAAGTTCTAAGACTAAGACTTGTCATAAGTCAACTATTCCTCTCATCACCTTCACATGTAACATTAGGAATGAAATATAGCTCTATAGTAAAGGATATGCAATACTGCAAAGTCAATAAATACAATAAAAAAAGAAAAAAACTGACAGTAACAAAATGAAACAATATTTAATGAGATAAGATGACCAGATATTAGACCAATATAATAAAGAATCTAAAGGCCCATGGGAATTAATTGTTTTTGAATCTGCTCAATAGGACCCGGATGATCCTTAGCCTTCGTCCAGAAATGAGAAGTATTAACAGCAGAGTTTCTCACTACATTTTTTTTATGACAATCTTGTACTTTTACTCCCTACATTTAAAATGGAGACTTGTTACTTTTCAGCTGACAATCACACAAAAGTGCATCGATTTTCAAATCTAAATATCAGCATTTGTTCTGTAACTCATACCATAGCATGACTCATCTACACCCCATGTAGGAAGAACAGAAACAAAACAATTCCACCATTCCAAATAGTCCAAGCTTTAAACAGAATTCACAGACATGAAAGAGCAGATTGGTAGTTGTTAAAATTGACAAATTGACAGTTGTCTCGACAGCAAATCCCGCCCACTTGGACTCAATTTTCCTGCCCACTTGGAATGTTTTGGCTGCTTTTTCAAGCCTCTCGAATCAGTGCACTTGTCAAGGAAAGACTAGAAACAATCTCGCTAACTATCTTATACACTGAGCAAAATGGTTTGTGTTTAACGCCAAAACCATTTTTTTTTTTTTTTGTAACAAGCTTGGTATGAATGAAGTTCAATTCCTGCTCTCTGTTTCACCCAAATGAGGATGGGTTCCCTGTTGAGTCCGGTTCCTCTCAGGGTTTCTTCCTATTACCATCTCAGGGAGTTTTTCCTTGC
>JAOVVB010000036.1:6151641-6166616 GCA_028570985.1 Heterobranchus longifilis
CCTGGTCATTCAGTACATTCAGGTCATCAGCTGACTGCATTTTATTGCCACATAATGTTAAAGAGTTCTTAACCAAGTTCCAGTCATTTCAAATTTTCTTTGCTTAATACAGCACAATAATTTGACCATGCTGAAATGGAGACTTTTTTTATTTTTATGGCCGGTCAGTGTACATGTACACAATAACCAATAACCATCAAAAACAAGACCATAGCCCACAAAGTTTATAAAAAAGGTAACATTAACTGGCTGGATAACTAAATGCTCCTGGAGTTTCAGTAGCTTGGTAAGATCTTTAGCTAGCTCAGGCTAAATCATTCAATCATTAAATCAACTTGTTTATAGCAAATATGTACCTTATACACTAGCACTTGGATATATGTATATTTACCACTACAACTGTTAATGCACATTCGAATGACGTTAAGTTTAATATAGAGCTTTCTTACTGTACATCAGACTAGTCAGGTTGGACGCTGGCATATTTTCACATGTCTCTTAAAAAGCAGAGACATTTTATCATGCTGTACAATTTCCAAGAAATTGTTCGTGTAAATGAGTTTCTTACACAGTGACATGCCCATTGCTTGAATACATGATGACAGCAAGAATAAATTAAACCTCTCCACAAGATTGTGTTTGCTAGGCACTCGGTCTTGATTGTCCAGTCAGTTTTATCTATATCAATTAACACCTCCTACCCAAACATCAACCATGATTACAAGCTCCCAGTTAAAACAAATGATGCAAATCTAACATAGATTCACTGTGGAAGTTCATTACTTCTACATCTTCTGAAGTCAGAGTTTTTAATGGCAAAACAGACCACGGTTGAATAACTGATGGGATGTCTGATTACTGAGTGGCATGTCATTAATCTCATCTCCGAAACGTCACAGTAGTCTGACACATCAGCACCGTTAAGGGACGGCGCAACAATTGGCCAGCTGCTGCTGGCAGTTTCATCTTGATCACAAGCACAGTTAAGAGAAACTTAATAAAAGAAAAAAAAAACAATAGATACATAATACACACTTGATAAGTGTTAAGTGGTAAAGCGATCAATTGATTTCATTCCTTAAATGCAATTCCTTTTATTTCTTTTATTTTTTGGACCAGTTAAATATATTTTTTTACATTTTATTAATCAACTAACATCTTATCTTATTTTTTGTAATGTTATTTCTTATACTTGTACAGCCCACGTGAGCTGTACCATCCAAGTAAGTGGTTGGTGTTCTGCTTCATTGGACTAGAGGTTGTAACTTGAAATTTCCTGTGACATGGAAAAGTCTAAGAAAACACCTTCTAAACTCAGAATTCCTACTGAAGAATTGTAAACAGTTTAAAATCCAAAGGTTGCCAAGTGACGTCAAGTCAACATGACTGCCCACAACACTGGGACTAAACAAATGAGCACTTCTTATATTTAAATGCGTTATGCTCATAGACTGTATAAGAACTGGATAAACTCTCTGCGACATGACCCATGGGTTTTGAAGTTCAACTGTGGGAGCTCCAGTCCTCTTTAGAGTCGACTCTTTCTAAACCCTGGTTAATCCATAAATGAGTGGAACAAATTGAGCCTGACTGTTGTTTGGAACACACCTACTCACCTGTTACCACAACCTACAGTAGCTGGCTAGGTAAGCTAAAATGCTAAGGTGGCTAGTGTTAATTTATATAATGTTACTTTGCATTTGATTGAAGTCAATCCACGCTACAAATTTTCCTGTCAACTCCATTTCTTGTGGCAAGTTAAAGGACACTATTAAACTACATCCATTTAGTCATCACCCAATGTCCCTGAATATGCATATTTCTATGTCTTAATGCAATTTTAGCTGATGAGTTACATAATTCACCTTATAAAGTAAACCTAGCTAAGGAGACCAAAACATAATTTTTGTACCAGACTGCAAACATGCTTATTTCTGTTATATTTTTTAACATAGGGGTCTATGGGGATTGGCTCACTTTTGTAGCCTCCTAGTGGTCATTCAAGGAACTGCATGTTTTGTCACTTCCACGAGTACTTCATTAATTGTATAATTGGTCTAATGCTTTAGATCAATTAAGATACGGACATATTTACCTGTTAATTCAAGAACATACTGGCTATAGTGTTTGCTGTAATGTGTAAAACTGCTGGCTAGTTTGTTACTAATAAGACACAAGCACAAAGGCATGGCATGTCATTGAAGATCAATAATGGATTGGAATTCAATTTATAGGTCTCATAATGGTGAGCACTTTTGACAAAGATCCCATCTCTTCACACCAAATGTGTGTACACTATAGGACTTTAAGAGTAGCAGTTTTGTACTGTATTATACATCCATCTACTATACTGGCTGGCTATGGATGACTTAAGTGGATGAAATGCATCAACCACAGTTTACCGCAGACATTTATTAAACATTAAAATGACAAGCAATCACCGGTGAGTCTTCATTCAGGAGTTTGCACTAATGTTTATTATAAGTCAGGTAAAGGCACAGGACTTCGCATCACTCTCAATGCGTTTCAGTTACAGAGAAATCAAGGCAGGACAACTGGAACATAAAATCATATCAACCAACTGGAGCAAAATCATATATCCTCCTTCAGGAGGTACTGGACAAAAGGTCAGTCAGCTGACTCATCAATTGTTAAGAAACTGTATTTTCCACATAAAATGTACCTTGGTTATATAGTACTGTGCAAGTTTTGAGCCATTCCCCAATGCTTCATATTAAAATTAATTCAATAATGTGGACAAAAGATTTCTAATGTTTTACATCAAAAGGTTAAAAAGATAATTCTCACTGGTTCATGCTTTAAGTTAGATTGAATTTTTTTTTTTCATTCTTAAATGATTCATAGCTCACTGTGTGGCTTAACAAACAAAAAGAGTCCACTGAAACTGGTCAGGGACTGGACTGAAAATGAAAGCCAATAAGTCCTTCGGGAAGCCTGGAGGGTTATTTCTCAAGACTATGACAAAAAAACAACAACAACAACAATAAATAATAATAAAGTGCAGCTCTTTGGAAGTAAAATATGAAGAAATGAGGTGTGGCTGGAGACTTTTGCACAGTACTGTAGATATGCTATTACTTCTAATGGTTAGGGCCAGTGATTCATTACTTCATTACTAATGTTTGGACATACAGTATGAACTTGATGCAGTTCTGCGTAGGTCTGTGTGGGTTTATTTAATTCTGTGTATTCGCTTGTGAATCCGTGTTGTTTTATGTAGCACGATGGTCCGGGAGGAACTGTACTGTATATTGTACCAGGTGCATATGGTCGAAATGACAGCAACACCACTGGACTTGACTCACTTAAGAGACAGATGACTCCATGGGTTCAGAAGTTTGCTTGCGAATCTCAGAAATAGATTAATTAGATGACTAAAATGCAGAAATCAATATAAATACTGAAACTGTTCATGTATAAACCAAATAAACAATTGAATTAAATCATTTAATATTGGAAATGTTTGCAGGACACACTGGCTAAAAGGACAAAAAAAAACAACTCACTCCATTCATTAAATTCTATCCAAATTAAAACTTGGGGTTCAGAAATTATAAATTTTCTTGATTGTACAATTTATACAAACAAATTGAATTCCAGTGTGTAATGGTATAAGTAGGAAGGTAAAAATTATAGTCAACATGCTTATGTTAGTACATGATGAAAGTCTGGTAACAAAAGAATTGCAGGAAAGGTCCTAACAACTTTTACAGTGTGCTTGGTTTACATGATCTGCTTCAGGAAAAAACAACATTTGAAACAATCAATGGAATGATGCATTAAAAAAAGGGATTGCACTTTTTCAATCTGTAGCTTTTCACATACTCACGTTGCCAAAAATACTGATTGGTTTGATCCATATTCAAGCATTTAAAAAAAAAAAATCATTAAGCAAGGATATTTCACAGAAGCTTCATCATAAATACAGAATTTAATAATAAAAACAATGATGATTAAAAAAACAAAAAAAGCAATGCTTAGTGTAGTTCCACTTTACTATGTACATTACAACGTCATAAATGATGATATGCCTAAGCAGCTTTTCCATTTTTATCACAGTATTAGACATATCATTAGTAACCTGTCCTTTCGTGGTGGTTTGATCAGTTTAGCAATACAGGCACACCCTGAGAAAGTGTTTATTTGCCCCCATTTAACCATTTGTTCCTTTTGTAAGAAGTGTAAGGGTTACCAGAACAAAAATTTGTCCAAAAATTTCTTCCAGTATGATGGCAATTTCTATTCTAAATTGGAAATCTTAGTGTCCAGTTCCCCGAGGAATGCTCACTGTAGATTTAAGCTGTTCCATCCAAGTGTTTGGAAAATGTCTTATAATTTCTTCCTGCAAGTTTAAATGGAAAGATTCACCTAGGAAGAATTACTCCAGTGCTTTTCAATCTAATCAATAGAGATAGAAAATGCAGAGTAATGCAGAGAAAAGAGCAAATAACTCACTTATAATAGAAGTTTTTATTTTACAATGGGGATCATTCTATCAGAGAAAACTATTCGAAAATATGCCTCGCTAATACTTGGGTTGCTTAAGGAGTTTAAAAAGATGCTGTTTAAACTCCTGCTCACAACTGAACAAACTTTTTAAAAAATAACAAATAAAAAAAATCTAACGCTATCCGTCCCCATCCGCATACGTTAGCTCACAGATGACTGGCTAGTAATTGGCTAATGGGGCTCTGTGTGACACGCGAGAATGAAGTAATTCATACCTCCCACTCAGTAAGCTCAACCAATCTGTCTTCTGGATACAAGACAAATGCTTTCCTGGTTACACTACCTGAGAGCCAACTGTCGAAAAACCTGGTTTTTAACAAAAAAAGCTGCTTTGTCTTTATTATGTGGTACAGTTACGAAACGTTTTATGTCAGAATGTTATGACAGCTGACACTATATTCTGCCTAGACTGACATCAGAGTCAAACAGGGTCAGAGAAAATATACACAAATGTCATGACCTTACTTAGTGCCATGACCTTGCCAGAAGCTTTGAATCTTAAATTTAGTTAAAAGAAATTTCACTTAAGGATGAAAAATAGCAAGGAAAATAACTTAATAACCTAATAACTTATGACATTGTGGTATGCAATAATAAAGATTTTATGAGCATAAATATGAAAATGTGATGCCCAAAATTACAGTCTGTTATTATGATTTTATAATGCATGTTGGCTTGGAAGGTGTCATAAGTTTACATAAAAACCTCTTGACTTATACTACTAGTCAAAACCTAGTCAACCTCCTAATTGTTTTTTTCCCCTGATTTTTTTTCTTTCTACACTGTAAAAAAAATGCTGACGGCATCCAAAATGCAATATGCAATAATCTCCTTTAAACAGTTGCTATTGAGATGTGTCTCCTACTTTTGCTCTGTAAACCCTTCATAACGGCTCTAATCTAAGGTGCTGTTTGTTAATTGGTGATTTTTAAGGCTGGTAACTCTAAATGAACTTCTCCTCTGCAGCCGCACTAGGTTTCGGTCATGCTCTCCTGGGATGGTCTTCAGGACCGCCAGTTCCATCATGGTGCTTGATGGGTTTGGCTTAATTGGTTCTTGCAAAAACTATTTCAGAACAGCTGACCTTCGTGTCTTAAAAGAACAACTGACTGTTCTTGTTACTCAATTACATAATACCATACGTGTTTAATACCAACGAGCTAAAAAACAATGAGTATTTTAGAAGGTATGCCCGAAGGTTTGCAAAGTTTTTGCCTAGCTTTTAGTACCGCCCTCATGACAGCTTATGCTTGATGGAGTAAGCTATGGAGTAAATGTTTATTTAGGTGTGGGTCAGTTTTCATGATGTGATCATGTAGTGCTATGAAAAGCGTTGCCCCATCAGCTGTGGTAAAATTGTCCTCAGATGGCCATCTTAAGATTTGTATTATTTCATGGTTGTAATCTTGAAAATGAGATTGAAGTTGAAAAACACTGGAGTATTCGTTTACTACTTCTAAATTTTTTTTAACCATTTCAACAATCTACTAGAGGAACCGCCCTGCTTGTGAGATGAGGTGTTCAACATCTGAATATGAACATTTATCAATGAGTTAAATCGTAAACGGGTTTATCGAAATTTACTGCAATGATCTGATATATTGTAATAATGCCATACTTTCAGTAAACTTTCCTTCTGACTTTGTTTCTGACATACCATTCTTTCTGAACTTCACCTTTAGTGCAAGAACATATTAACACAAACACAAAAAATGTCAAAAACTGAAACAGAAATACAAAAACATATGTCAAAAAAAAAAGAAAAAAAAAAGTGCGACACTGAGGTCCATAAAGCAAGGTGAAAGTTCTGTTCATGTCTCACAAGAGAATGTGGATAAGGTTTCAGAATGGGTTTGCGTTCCATTAGCATGATAAATGCTGCCTGTGTGTGTGTTTCTGCATCAGTCAGTACGAACATGCTTTACCATGTTGCGGTGGTCCAGGAAGTAGCCGGAAATGGCTTAACAGTGAGAGACACAGCTGGGACTGTCTGCGCCGGAGCCGATAACAGATGATGCGAATGCTTCCTTTCAGATGGTGATGGAATGCTGTCTGAGCTTAGCCATTAAGAACTCATGGGTCAAGTTATGTCTTGTGATTATGCCTACAATCTGAAAAAGAAAAAAAAAAAAACCCATAAATGCAGACTATTCATTTGTATGTTTGTAAACATGAGAACAAAATGATAATCTGACACACATGCATTTTAATAGGAACACCTGTACAACTGCTTATTCATAAATATCCAAGCACCCAATCATGTGGCAGCGGTGCAATACATAAAATCATGCAAATCCAGGTCAAGTGCTTCAGCTTCAGTTAATGTTCACATTAAACAGCAGGAAAAGAAACCATGTGATCTTAATGACTTTGACAAGAATAGTACTATGGATTTCAAAGGGTGAAAAGAAAAGCAAAATCACACCTTATTAATAAGAAAGGTCAGGGGACAATGGCTAGACTGGTTGGAGCTGACTGGAAGGTTAGAGTAACTCCTATTATATAACCTGTCTTTACAAAAATAAAATAATCTTAGAATAACCCTTTAATCTTGAGCAGGACAGATCCATCCCGGAAACACACTACCGGTCAATGACCACTTAAAAATCAAACAAACAAAAATGGAATTTTTATATGGAATTCCTGTTGGTGTGTGTCGCCCGGAGACGCTTTAGACGTCAAGCTATGTGTCTGAATTTGCGCACATCATGTATAACAAAAGTTATTATTTTATAAATGTGTCATTTTAAGGGGGTGACCTGTAAAAATGTAGAACTTACAAAATGCTCATATTACTATTTTGGGTCACAAAAAAAATGACAATATGGTACTACTTTGCCTTCGACAGGTTTTTTTTCAGTCTTGTTCACATAGTTGGTTAAAATGAAATAAAACAAATTTTGTATTGCCTAGGCAGTGCTGAAAAAAGGAAACGACATAATATACTCCATAATTCTGTAGCATGTGCGGGCATGTGTGAAAGTTAGTACTTATTAATTCTATAATTTATTTGTATAAAAATTTATAAAGATCATCTAATCGTAGCGGGTCTTAGTATTAAGCAAATACAATGACCCTTTACTGCTTCAACAGGATTTAAGAAGGTAAGTTGCAGCCTGGTGCTGCTAATCATCAGCCCTTAATTAATCATTAATTGATCATCAGCAGTTGTGCAGACCTCTATTAAAGCAGAGGTTTCGGCAGTTCACTGGTCTGGAGCATTCAGGTGTGTGTTAGCACAATGTCAAGAGGGAACGACATAAGCAATGGTCTTAGAGAAGCAATTGATGCTGCACATCAATGTGGGAAATTGTATAAAACCATTTACAAACAATTTGGAGTTCAACATTCTGCAATGAAAAAGATTATTCACAATTGGAAAGCATTAAAGACAGTTGTCTTCCCGTAGTGGACGCCGATGCACATTCACTCCAAGGTCAGACAGTGCAATGCTCAGAGAAATACAAACAATCCAGAGTAACATCCTGACCCTACATGCCTCATTGAGCATATTAAATGTTAAAGTCCATGACAGCACAACTAGAAGAAGACTGAACATGGATGGTTTGCTGGAAGGGCTGCCATGAGAACCCTCTTCTTTCTAAATAGAAGTTGGAAGCACAAGTGAGAACAATGTCCTGGAACAATGTCCTTTGGACAGATGAGACCAAAGTGGAGTTGTTTGACTGATGTTCAGTACCATGTTTGGCGAAAACCAAACAGCATTTCAGAAGAAACACCTCATACTCAGTGACAAGGACAGTGGTGGAGGGGTGATGACCTGGGCTAGTTTCTGCAGCCACAGGACCTGAGCACCTTTCAGTCATTGAGACATCCATGAACTCCTCTGTATATCAGAGTTTGGAGGCAATCTGTCTGACAGCTAAAACTTGGCCGAAAATGGGTCATGCAACAGGACAATGATCCGAAGCACATCAGTAAATCTATATCACAATGGCTGAAAAATAAAAGAATCAAGGTTTTAGTCCAGATCTCAACCCAACTAAAATGCTGTTGCAGGATCTTAATAGAGCTGTGCACAAGCAAATGCCCAAAAACCGCAATGAATTGAAGCAATGTTCTGAAAAAGAATGGACAAAAATGATGTTTTGAGTCCATTGAGAGACTGATAAAGTCATACAGGAAATTATTACTTCAAGTTATTGCTGCTAAAGGTGGATCTACAATTTATTGAATCATGGGGTAAAGTATTACCTGTATGATTTTTGTTTCCTTTTGGTTTTTATTTTTTGTTAAATAAAAAAATTGACATGTTGCTCATCTGAGATTATATTTACCTAATACTAACACCTACTATGATCAATGTTTTTTTATTATGTTTTTACATAAAAAAAAAAAAACAGAATACAATTAAAAGAGGGGGCACTAACTTTAACATTTGAACATTTGATTTAAACTGTAGAATTAAAGATAAAAAAGACAGGGCAATGTTTGTCCAATCTTTATCCATCCAGTTCATGTACTGTACCACTCCCACATCGATTACTGCATGAATGCGCAAAAAACAAAAAAAAACAAACAAAAAAAAACAGCAAAACAAAACACCAGGATACTGAAACTGCTTTATATTCACATACCCTTAAAATTTTGTATATACATACCACACTTTATATCTACGTTAAATACAATTATTAGTGCTTGGAGTTATGTACCTCTCCTACTGCATTGACCACAGGCAGGTGCCGGAGCCCCATGGTCCTGAACAAGTTGAAGACCTGAGAGACGTGCGTGTTTGGAGAGACCGTGTACGGACTTGGGTTCATGTATGGAGTCACATCCTGCAGTAGAAGAGAGACAAGCATGAGCAACCTACAAGAAAAAAGCTTGCGTGGAATTAATTAGGTTAATTAGTTCTCAGAGTTTAAGGCACATACTACAATTAGAGCAAACCCACTTCAGTGAAAAGGTACTCAAAAACTAATTTATAACTAATTAGTTACCAATCACCATTGGCCAAAGCTTGTGCATCCCCTTTTCACTCTCTACTCTTCATCTCCGATCCTCCTCCGAGTTTATTAAAGGCGACACCTTTTCCAAAAAAAGTCTTACCACTATCATTCGTGGGTTTAGGAGGGCGAGGTCAAGATCATGAATGTCAGGGAATCGTGGGTAATCCTCCGTCATCTCTGCATAGGAGAGCCGTGGTTGAGATGCACTCTGGAGGAAAGAAATAAAAATGTGGAAAAAAAAAAAGAGTTAGCGTTAGAGAGGGAGGGGAGTAAATCACAAGCTTTGTGGCCTGGAGTCAAGTGTATGTAAATCATCAGATTTGTGCAGGCGGGGCATCGGGAGAGGTCGAAATTCAAATTCCAGGAGTCCAAGCTGACTCGGCTTTTGTTTCTCAATGGAATACACTCTCTCCCTGTCAATCACAGCACTGCACATTAGACAATTGTTATGTATACAGAATAGAGCAATTTTAATTATGAAGGATATGATGATTGTGCTTATAGTTAAGACTGAAACTCTGTGCTGATGTTGAGAATATGCAAAAAAATATGTAATTATACATTATACACTAGATGAAAACACTTACCGACTGGTTTTCGGCATAACACACTCCACGGATGAGCAGGTTAACAAGCTGCGAGCGCAAGATGAGGCCATGAAAGGTGAGTGGGCGGAACCTCTCCTCCATACTCCACTCCTCACTTGGGGATTGATCCGGGTACAGACTCGGGTATGGGGCGTGTCTGTCCAAGACAACACAGATACCTCTGCTAAAGTTCTGCATGGGTTTTACTGTATTGTATACTGCATACTGCCATTTTCCAGTATAAAAAAAAATAACAATAGTTAAACACTGACATCATGCTCACACTCTTTGTGTACAGTTGAAAACCCATCACAAGACTAAGCTGGTTTCGCTCCACTATGTGCTAGTACTTGTTCTCATCCAACTCCTGTATTTTATGATTTATAACAGCAAACAGAAACCCTCACTGTTTTACCATTATGAGTTCAAATGAGGTTTTTCTGCTATTTACAGATGCCAGTTTGCTGCAGGAGGTAGACAATATGAATGTCAAACTAGCAGTATGTGAAAGCAGGGTTGCAGACCCTGAAGGCAGGACACTATTTAACGAGCTGTAACAAACTGCACACTCTAGTGAAACATTATGCCTCTACTAGACTTTGCTTCTAGAATTTGCAGACTTTCAGATTAAGCCCTTGCACCAGCAAATGCCTTCATACATCAAGGACAGTACTCGTGTTCTCCAGGTCTTATAGAAATGACTTTGGACGTTTAACACTTATGTGAAACACTTGTTAGCTTCGCAACATTTCCTACTGAACAGACTCACAGATTTCACTCTCCAGCTTAAAGACTGAACTCCTAGAAATAACGCATTTCTTTTCCAAAACCACCTGCCATGAGGGTTTGTTTTGCTTCTATGCTAAATGCTAACCCCTTTTTAGAGCTTTGTGAGAAGGATTATTTTAATCATAATAACTACAGATATGAGATAAAATGGTTAGGGTAGTATATTGATTATATCTATCTGATTTAGACTGGTTCTGAGGAAAACTTCTTTTTCATGTTTTTTTTTAATGGTAATAATTAAAAATAAAAAGTATTCTAAAAGTAGCATACATTTTGTAGATTTGACTACCTATAAGAATGAGGATAGCCAACTTCACACTAGCATATATAGAAAAACAACATACAGAAATATTTTATCAGATCAAAATAAAAAATATTCACAATGCTTACAAAATATTTCAGGACAAGAGCAGTTACACTATGAAATACACTCATATTAAGGCATCTCTCATCCAAGTAGTCTAGGATCTATATTTCTGAAAAATAGAATTGTAGTCTGGTGCATATGTTACCGCATACTATAATATATTGTTATTGTTTTCTGTATATCCATTTTGTTTAATTTAATTCACTTTGTTCTAGACAGTCTTCTTAATGTCATTCTGGACATTAATGGACACTTATGGACACTGCACACCTGCACATTCATGCACATTTACATAATTTCTTTGCTCGTTGCACATAAGTCACTTTCAATAAGACACTTTCATGCATATTTCACTTTTATCATCTATGCTTAAAAAAAAAAGCCATCTGAAGCAAGACTTTTTATTTTTCGTGGAGGATCAGTTTAGTGTTTTCCCTGATTCACCGCACTCACTCAATTCAGAAAAAGCTGTTAATTAGCTGCTTAGTTGCATCATGTATGCTGGGAGATGAGAAAACACTAAAATGTGCAGGACAGGTGGTTCTCCAGGACCAGGGTTGAGAACCACTGTGCTAAACCAAAAGGGCAGTGGTGACCTTGGCCCAAGTTTATGACTCAGCGACTGGAATTGTAGAGCACTCGTAAAGTCGGATAAAAATCTTTTAAATCAGCCCCTTTTAAAACCAGACAAAAAATTTTTTTTTACTAAAAGAGTGTGTTTTTCTTTGTTCACTAAACATGTTTGAACTTCTGAGCATCCATACCTTTTATTTCAGAATATACCACGTCTCTCAAAGCTCAGACTGCAATATGCTACTTACCAGATACCTCAGAGTAGCTGGGTACAAACTGTTTCCTGTCAGATTATGCAATTTATTAGAATGTTTATTCTCTATATGACATTCCACCTACTATTATTCCCACACCATAAACTCTTCTACTGCCAGACTGTTTTGAATGCATATTTAGTTACTTTCTCTCTGCAAAAGTTAGTCCACATATTTAATTCCATTTAAACCATTTTGAACATCCTTGACTCTACAACTGCATTAAAGTTAAAACTCAAACTTGCTGTGCTGTAATAATGAAACTCATACTTTTAGGCAGTGGGAAAAAGTCTCATATGAAGCATAAAACATGTCTAAAGAAGCATCAACACTCAGTTAAAGCTGAAATGGACGTTTTCAAATAGTTGATCTCAAATTTTTAGAACCTTCTGCCTTTTCATGTACTCTTTTTAAACCCACCAGAGACTCCATACTTTGAAGAAACCCTTGTAACTTGCACATTTATTGTTGATAAAGTTAAAGCCATTAGATCTTGCATTCTTCCACCAGTGTTTGTATCATCTGATTTCACTGATCAGATGATACAAACAAGTCTCTGACTCAATCCCTACATGTTCCTCTTTGCACATTATTCCGTAAAATTGCTTTTAAAAGTTTTAGTGCTTGTTTTTAAGTCACTACATGGTCTGGCTTCATCAGTGATATGGATAGTTATTTTTTTCTTTAAACAGGGTGCAGCAATCTACTAACAATTGTGTACTAATCACCCACTTTTGTAAAATAAAACACAAGGGTAATTGCACATTCTCAGCAGTCCTACAGTATGTTTTATAGAAAAAAAAATGCACAAAAGAAAGAAAATAAAATCTACAAATATAATTTATATGTAACAAATAGAACAACTAACAAATTAAAATTTTAAAATTTTTGTGCATTCTTTCTCTTCTATTATTGCAGGGAAATCTATCTGTCTATCTTCTTATGCTTTCACATCTTTCCTGTTTTAGTGGTATAAACATTTCACTGCACATCATATTTTGTATAGTTGTTTAAGAGACAAAGCTTGTCTCTTTGGTACATAAATATTTAATTTCCTGATTTTGTTAATCATGTATCTATTCAATCATTTAACAGGGACATTTATGCTTTGGTTATCTTATTATTTATTTATTTTTATTTAGTGTGTCCCACACCTCTACATTTATCCTTAAAAGTGATTCTGTAAAACAACAAGTGCAATATTTCACAAGGTGTAGCAGACTGCAGAACTGACTTCATCTAGTTGGAATTATTCCCACAACACCTAGCCTGCATTCTTTCCATCTGCCTCACTATTCCACTATGGCAAAAACGGGGGAAAGTAAGAGAAGATTTAGAGATTCGAGTACACTGTGCATACAATGTCTAGTATGAAGTGGCAGTAGAAGTAGTAAACTATTAAGATTAGGCTGCTTGATTTCACAGAAAGTGTGTCACAGTGTTACAGAAACACTGCTTACCTCCTGTCCAGCATCTGCTGCAGGATGTCCTGTCCTTCCTCAGCTAGTTCCACTCCCACCTGCTCATCACATACGTTACGCAGTTCACTGGAAGGGTACGATTTCATCGATTGGCACCTCCGTCTCTGCTCCCCTGCCCGCGTCAACACGCTCGTTTTCTACACAGTGGGGGGGCAACATGATTTATTCCCATATATATTTATAAACCATATTTAATTCATGTGTTTAATTTAAAGGTTGAATTGCCATATAGTTAAAACTATTTTGTTGCATATCGAATTTTATAAACTGAAATGAAAAATATTGTCACTGCTTTGCATGTACTTGTGATTATCTTACTTATGCTTGTGTACCGTCATTGTTTCAACAGCTTATGTTACAGTTTGCAAACATTACTCCACATTTGTTAATAACGTCTAATGTCCAGTGTTTATATAATCCTTCCGAAGAGAAAAATAAATCAACAAATGCCATACAACCAATGTATAAAAAGCCATTTTTTAAAAGAAGGTCACTTGCTCCATCATGTGGAGAAACATGGCACTGTATGGATGCAACAAGTTTTTTGGAACTAATAAAAAATTGATTAAAACAATTATCATTATTAATAATATATTCTTTTGAATTAATTCAGACATAAAATAATAATAATCATCATTTATCACTATTTTGCAACCTATTAATCATTCTCTTATTGCAAGTCTATATACGTGACCTAAAAAAAAAAAAAAAAAACATAGGAGAAATTATTGGGCTGGGGTTGCTTCAACTGGTCAGGTCTAGGCTCAGCAACATTATGTAGCAATCAAATACAGTCATTTGATGACCTGAACGTACAGTCCTGATCAAAAGTTTAAGACCACTTGAAAGATGGTGAAAAAACATATTTTGCATGGTTGGATCTTAACAAGGTTCCAAGTAGAGCTTTAACATGCAACAAGAAGAAATGGGAGTAACACAAACATTTTTTGAGCATTCAATTAATAAATTGAAAAAATAACGATTAAACTGAAACAGGCTGTTTTACAGCTGATCGAAATTTTAGGACCACATGCCTTTAAAAGGCCAAATCTGTGCAAAGATGTGGATTCATTGTCATTTTCTGTCAGGTAGTCACACGTTCTGATGGCAAAGGCAAAAAAACTCTCCCTTTTTGAACGTGGTCGGGTTGTTGAACTGCATAAGCAGGGTCTCTCACAGCGCGCCATCGCTGCTGAGGTGGGACGCAGTAAGACAGTCATTTGGAATTTCTTAAATGATCCTGAGGGTTATGGAACAAAAAAGTCAAGTGGAAGACCCAAAAAAATTTCACCAGCACTGAGCCGGAGGATCCAATTGGCTGTCCGTCAAGACACTGGACGATCCTCGACCCAAATTAAGGCCGTTACTGGTGCTGACTGCAGCCCCATAACCATCAGACGGCATCTGAGACTGAAGGGCTTCAA
>JAOVVB010000036.1:6166716-6191032 GCA_028570985.1 Heterobranchus longifilis
TCTGTTTTGGGGGGGTTTACGGGTTTTTTTGGAGGTGTGGTCCTAAACTTTTGATCAGCTGTAAAACAGCCTGTTTCTGTTTAATCGTTGTTTTCATTAAATTGCATGCTCAAAAAATGTTTTGTCTCACTTCCATTTATTCTTGTTGCATGTTGAACCTCTACTTGGAACCTTGTTAAGATCCAAACATTTTTCAAATGGTCTTAAACTTTTGATCGGGACTGTACAGTATCATATCAAATCAATGGAGTTAATGGCACAGGTACATTCCATGACTAAAATTTTGAAAGAATGGCTCTGGGAGAATGAGGAATTATTTTTCACAAATGAACTCACCACTACATTGTGTGCTTTAATCAAAGTTAAAGGTGACCAAATTAAATCTTAGAGCATGTGACTTTTTTTTCTGGCCAGGCAGTAAATCGGAATGATGTTAAACTAAGACATAAGACACTTTACCAATTACTAAAATAAACTAAAAGAAAATAATCCATTTCTGTGTTGTTGATAATTATACTACAACAGCACTTCCTGTAGTTTTTTTTTCATTACATGACCGATAAAGAATTACAATAAGCACATTTAAAATATGATTTGAAGGACTTGCTTGCATTATAAAAAATAAAAAAAAAGGACAAGCAATCTGTAATCATTACTTCGCTAATGATGAAGGCCATACCTTAAATCTGATGTTGTTGCTGACGAGAATGTTCCCCTTCATGAATTCTTTTTCATTATCCCGGTTCTCTGTAACCACGGGGAAGGCGTGATACACGGTGGTCCTCAGGATGCTGACCAGAGACTGGATCCGTGTATGGGGATACACATAGGTCAGGTTGGGCTCCATGATGTCACTGGCGGTGAGTCTGAGAGTGGGAGTGAAAGTAATGAAAATAACTCTACGTAGATCAAGGCTACATCTTTTGTCCATTTCACTTTTTGTATTGTTTCAAACAACCATTGTGCTTTTAACTAAAATTGTCTGAAGGTTGAGGAACAAATATGTTCGTACAGTACTAGACTACAGGACGTTTTTTGTGAAATGAATGGGAAAACATTAACAAAACAATATAGAGAAACTTTATCTCACTTATCCATTTCTACTTCGGTCTCCCACTCCAGCAGCGGCACTCCTCTGAGATGAATATGAATATCATAAATTCCCCTATTAAACAGATCTCCTGTCCATTTAGCCACCTGAAAAAAAAAAAAAAAAAAGATGAAATAGAATCTGCATGTCTTCACTGAAGCATTTCTAGATTTTTATTATTGTATTATTCTCTGAAATCTGTTTCTGTCTATATGGTTAATGCCATAAAAAATATTTTAACCATATAAAGGTTTGTTCTTACCATTAGTGTAATCATGATAGGAAGGCCGTATGTGATCTCATTGGTTGATTCGATGAGAATGACGGTCAGACTGATGGTCATGCGTACCACGCCTCCCAGAAAGGCAGCTGCCCCAATCAGAGCAAACGTCCCTGAGTATATTTGCATACCAAGATTCCTGAAGCATAAAAGAGGAAATTGTCACTTCTAAAAGTACAAAACGTTGCAGGAACAAAGTTTAAAAATTTATGTGAAAGTGAAGAGCCACACCGAAAAATGCTTGTGAGTGAAATTTATTTGTATCTACAGTATACCTTTCTTTAAAATATCTCAAGATGTATACTGCTAGTCATGGCTGTCCTAAAAGAAATAGAAGATTTCCCCTCAGGTCTATAATATACACACACACAAAGGTTGGACAATGAAACTGAAACGCCTGGTTTCAGACCACAATAATTCATTAGTATGGTGTAGGGCCTCCTTTTGCGGCCAATACAGCATCAATTTGTCTTGGGAATGACCGATACAAGTCCTGCACAGTGGTCATAGGGATTTTGAGCCATTCTTTTTGCAGAATAAAAAAGATGTAGTGCCAGGTCACTACAGATGTGAGAAAGGAAAACGTTTCCTGACTCGCTCCTCCAAAACACCCCAAAGTGGCTCAATAATATTAAGATCTGGTGACTGTGCAGGCCATGGGAGATGTTCAAATTTACTTTCATGTTCATCAAACCACTCTGTATTGGTGCATTATCACTCTGATACATGGCACTGCCTTTAGGATACAACATTTGAACCATTGGGTCCACATGGTCCTCCAGAATGGTTCGGTAGGGGGAGTAACGCGCCCATCTAGAACAAGTATTGGACCTAGGGAATGGCATGATATTGCAGCCCAAACCATCACTGATCCATCCCCATGCTTCAAACTGAGCTTCCTCTTGCGTCCACAGTTACGTGTAAGTGTATATTTATTTATACACTCTCTGGCCACTACTATTAGGACCTACTACTACATAATAGCACAACAGCACTAACTCTTCACCACACACTCTCTACATATTGCTGGAAACGTGTTGTTTCCTTGAGCTGCCGCTCCATGTTTAAATGACTGTCACATAATTGAGATATGGGTATGCACGTATTACAGATCCGCAACAAAGAAGCTCTGTTGGATTCAGATCTGTTGACTATCGCCACTAAAGGACACTGAACCTGCCTAAGATAACACCGTGTATTATCACACTAAAAGCAGGCACTATAACCTGGATAAAAGGTGGTAATAAAGATAGAATGATTACTAAGTATAGAGGGGTCTAAAGCATACCTAGACAACTTTCCATTACAAACCATTACACCAACACATGTTGACACTTGTTGGTTGACAGAAGACACTGTATGCTAATGCAGAAATCAAGATTAATCAGAGCATTTTTTCCAATTGATAAATCGTTCAGTTTTAGTGAGTCTGTGCCCACTGTTGTCTTAGATTCCTCTTATTGGCTGTCCAGATGTGGTCTCCTGCTGTTGTAGCCCATCCACCAAAACATTTGGCGTGTTTGGCGCAAATGAGTGTCTTTATTTGAGTTACCACTGCGAGTTTTGAGTTACCCTTGTCTCCTCTGACCGCTCTCACCTACAAGGCATTTCTGCCTACTGAATTTCCCCACAACTGAATGTTTTCTTTTGTTTTTCACACCATTCTTTGCAAACAACAGAGTGTTGTGTGTGAAAATTCCAAGAGAACAGCAGTTTCTGAAACATTCAAACCAACCCGCCTGGCATCAGCTACTGTGAGACTGGGGGAGGTCGCATTTTTCCCCTATTCTTGATGACTGATGTGAACATTAGCCTACTGCCCTTGACCTGTATCTGCATGATCTCATGCACCTGCACTGCTGCCACACACTTGGCTGGTTTTGTTCCTAATAAAACGTGTATGTTCCCAGAAAATCGGTTAATACCGTATACGTACATTTTGAGGATGTTGGCGACTAGACGTCCAAGAGAGGCTCCACAGAGTAATGTGGGGACAAAGAGTCCACTAGGGACAGAGACACCGTATGTCCAACAGCTCAGCAAGAAGTAGAGTACAAAGAACAGAGAGAGGGTGACTGGACTAAAGGTGGCTGGTGAAAGAAAGACAGGCAAATAGACTGTAAGAGACAAAATTTAATAAAAAAAGAAAAAAAAGAAAAAAAGAATAACTAGACACTCTCAATTTCATATACATCATAGGCAGTTATGGGTTTCAATGCCAAACATTTAGACAATAGTTCTACCTTTTATTTTATCAACTTACATTATTATCACCGCAGCAGGTACTATGAAGTTTACATGTGATTATGGCTTAATTGATAAGGAAGGCAAAACACCCTGGACGACGCGGCCTGACACGCAATTCTTTTGAACATTGCACTTATGTCACCACAGTTAATCTTTCTCGCTCAAGGCTAGACCGTGTGGGTGTGAACAGTCAGTGTGTGTCTTACCATCTTGGTGGAACAGCTGATGTATTGCAATCTCCTGAGGGTTGAAGAAAAGTGTGGCCATGTCATTGTAGGTCTTATTCGAGCAGAAGAACCGCCGTATTGTTGAGTTCACGTCATCATTTGCTGACATCTACAAGAGAAAGAAAAGGTTAGGGTTGGGCAATATGACCTTAAGGAAGTCACAAATCCTATTACAAACTATATTATATATTAGTTTTATATACTGTATATATTATATATTATATATTAGTCAAACTCTTGTCATAATTTATCACAATATTGATAATACCTATATCACCATATCAGCTGTAACAAAAGAAATAGATAATAAATGAGAATATGATTCCTTTATATAATCTTACACTAACTGGAGCTGTTGTGTTATTAGCTGCTATGGAGACTAAGTCCCTGCACTCTCCCAAAGTCATGGAGGACATAAAAATCACCACGGTAGTGACCAGACACACCAGCAGACTCTCCAGCAGCCTGAGCATGAGAAAAAATAAACATTACCAAAAAGATATACTGTTTATTTTTATAAATTATTACTAACCGCTGAAACGGATATGACAAGCCAACCAACCAGCTTCATATATTAGTATGTGTACCTAATGAATTTGGCTTTGGGGTGGACGTTCTTCATGCGGTACTTGGCGAGTCGCTTGTTGATGCAGTTAAACATGGCGCCGAGCAGGCCTCCCACTAAGCCCATCAGCACGAAGAAGGCCAAGTCCACCGCCGTCCATAAATGACACTTCTTATCACCATCAGGACACTGCAGAGAGAAAACATCCACAAGAGAGGCTCTACTTAGACCAAATGTAAAAACTTCTCTTTTTTTTTTTTAAATGGCTAGGCTTGTGAGTCCTGAGTGGCGCAACAGAAAATTGTATGCCTCAACGAGATCTTGAGGGAGATTGAATCCGAGTGCTGTCACAGGAGGTGACAAGTCCAAGAGGACAAAACTGGCCATGATTTTAGGGAGCAAATGCAGACTTGAAATGAATTTTCTCCAAGTGCATTATAGACCCCTGTGATGCAGCAAATTGAAAAGATGCATCTGACTTTCAGAGGAAGGAAACCACTACCCTTCTGGATTGAATTAAGGAAAATGAATAAAGAACAATCCAAAAGGACATCCAATGGTTCTTAAATATGTAGGATTATATATTTTTGATTATAGAATATCTTTTTTCCCCAGAAATGTTTAGCCAAGGACTAGTATTTTTTTTTATTCTAAAAATACTCAGTAGTCGCTCTTTGTTCGAAAATTAATGGACTTTAAAAGGAGCCATAACTAATTACCTTATTCAATCTACTCATACCTTGAACTCTCCAAAGTTGAGCAGGCCAGGGAGCTGGAAGGAACCCCATTTACCGTAGTTGATTCCGGAGCGAAAGAAGTTGAGAGTGAAGGTGGCCGACATGGAGCAGAACAGCTACACATGGATAAGGAGTTATTTATTTTTTATTCTGCTGGTTATTATTATTATTATTATTTTTTTTTTTGATACAAGTTTGCCAATTCTTGCCTGTCCTATTATTAACACAAAACACCACTGTATACTTTCTAGGGTTTGTGCCTCTCTTTTAAATGTGTACTACCACCACTCACCACTTTCCACGTCAGCGCTTGGTTCCAAAAAGACGATCCTTCCTCCAGACTGAAGAGAGTACCTCCGATGGGAGCCCCGAACGCTGCAGCCACTCCGGCAGCTGCTCCTGCAGACACAAAATCCCTCTTATCCCTAAGAGTAAAGTTAAATAAAATTAATTAACACAGCAGTATTAGTCGATAAAAATTAAGGAAATATTTTAGGATTTTTGTGCAAGTGCTTGAAGATCTCACCTGTCGCTACGGAAGTAGGGAAACTGAAAGCGGATTTTCTTGAAGGTTATGCTCTGAAACTAAATTCAAGGACATTTTTTGACACACACACACAAAAAAATCAATATCACACTCAAAAATATAAAGGAAAGTAAATACCGAATATCACTACTACTACAGAACAAATAAGTTATTTTTATCTTCATCATATCATACTGTATTCTTTGATCAGAAGGTGTTGATATGTTTCATTAACAGTGGCTCTGACAATAGATCAATGTTTAAGATTTATATTAATGAACTAGTTCTCTATCTGATACTTTTTAACAGACTGTTGTAAGATGGACACTCGCCTTAAACAGATAACGATGTGTGTAAGTGTTAATACGAGGGGCGTTCAAGTCAAAATAGGACTTGTGATAAAATTTCTGTTGAATGAAACATTTTAAAGAAGTTGATGACGAACCGGCCCGAGGGAGCCGGTAGCCCATAGTAGTTCCTGTAAACTTTCAGCGTGTGCAACACACGATCCTTGAAAATCAGCAGATAACTTGTGGAAGAGATACATCTGTCTGTGGGAACTGTAATCATTCATGAACACCACTTGCATGTTACAGGAACTCGGCTGGGAGTTACTTCCTTAAACACTAGAGTACATACATTGTCCAGTGAAAAACTAGTCATGTTGGGTTCAACAGCCCTCATGTGTTGTTTTTAAAGAAGTTTCCAGTTTTAGGAAAGTCTTCAGGACAGTGGTGTCTTGGTAACATGTCAAGCAGCAATTTTTATTTACTTCGAGAGACGGGAAAAAATTAAAGGCTGGTAAGGAAATGATTGGTTAAAGCTGCTGTAACATACCATAAGTGATAACATGAACTTATTCCACACTGTTAAATTTAACTTGGGAATGAACTAAATTAAGCTGGGGCTTGAACCACAGACTTTCTGAACAGTAACCCAGAGCGTTAACTATTTCACCTGTAATGAATTCAAACTCCTATTGCATTACAGATAGTATGACCAAATGATATAATCAATGCTGACGTTAAGTACTAAAATCTATGACATTTAGACTGATGCTCTATGAGGTTTATTGGAATGTTTGTACAGTATATAAATTATATGTACCTGGGGGAGTCCAGCTCCTACAATGGCGCCACTGTGGATCATGGGTCCTTCTTTCCCCACAAACAAACCTGAAAGCAAAGACGCATCACATTAACCCTGTATAATCAATCAACGTCAATATAGACCCATACTAACAGTTCATAAGTGCACTCTGATTTTTTAAAGGAAATATTTTTCAGTTTTTATTCATTTTGCTGATATTAAGGAAGCTGTGAGTTAGTGATTTTACAGCCCTCTGCCCCTTGTGAGGCAAATCTATATACAGTAAATATATAAATCATTTATCCATGGGTAGGGATTTAACAATATAAATCACAGCTTTAGCTCAATCACACTACCTCCAGCTACAGCAAACAGAACCCCCATGGCTTTGCAGATGAAGGTGCGCAATCGCACGATTCCCGGAATCTTCACACCATTCAGATAACTTTTGATTTCTGGAATACCTGATCCAGCAGCCACAGGCTGAAATAACACATTAATGGCATTAAAAACAAACTATATCAATTTGTTTTTTCAACAAGTGGAACAAAGAACGAACACTGTTAAGAATAAGAAATCCGATACTGATCTTTCGTGCATGATTAGATTACTCTTAATTATTTAATTCTGGCTCTAAGGCTAACGTGGTGATGTCATACATTTCCCAACATTTCCCAACCTCATGATGACGACGTAGTGAGTAATATAATAAAAGCTCATCGAACACACGTGAACTGATCACTAGAGATGTGTGATGGCGGTGTTACCTCGATCAGGACCATGATGCTGGCAATAAACACAAATGCCATATTGAATGCTAGCAGTTCAAGCAATGACAAAGCAAGGCAGCCATTTTCACTGCACTCCTCCACAGCTAAAAGATACGTTAAGGAAACCGTCTGGTCAAAAGCTAACAAGGACAGAAGAATCAAGACAGCATAAAAAATAAATAAATAAATAAATAAAATACAGAATGTTAATTGAGTATAAAGGATACATGTTCCCACCAGTCTGAACTTCAGCTGCGTGAAAAGGTGCACGAAGAAATCGACAAAAATGCCAATCTGAAAAAGACAGAAACCTTCATTTAAAACCATAAGATTTATACTTTTATCACTGAACCTACTTTGAGACACCTGGTACTGTTTGACCTCATGATATTGTGCTCTAAAAAACATTTACAATTTTATTAGAGTGCTTATTTAAGGGTGTGTATAATTCACAGCTTGTTCTGACCGAGCAATCTGATTGGATGAGAGATATCGCATGAATGAAAATAATGGACAGAAGCAACACTGAGACGTATAATTATAAACATAACTCCATGTCCCAAGTGTTTTACAATCGGCAATTACTCACTGTTGCACAAAGCTCACGTGAAAGTAGGTTGAGATAGAGAAAGCAGCTACCTGACAAAACCCAAATACATCACAGATGCATTTTAGCAAAGAAAACACATCTGATAACATTATGTCATCTTAAACAACACTTTGTCTACTTAATGATCGCTTCTAAGCTTTCAAATTGTCTATTTGGGATTTAACCCCGGAATGCGGAAGTTATAGAGGTGATAAGTGGAATAAGGGAAAATATAAAATAAACAGAAATAAATATAAGGAGAACTTTATGAAATTTACAGGACTGTCCATCACCTTCTCTGCACCTTTTGGCTACATAGTACCGGTAAGAATTTAAAACTACTTTCACCCCTGTTAATGACATTGAACTGTCGGTTGCCAGCTAAACAAGCAAATCATAATCTGTTGACAATAAATAGTGTTTGTAAAGCTGTTGTGCAAAAGCAATATCAATAAAGAGGGAGTGCTGTGGTGCTGGTTCTCAGCGCGGTTGTGATGTGGCCGTCCAGCAGTACAGCATGACCTCAAGTGTGATACTGCTTTATATATAATTTATCATACCAGGCCTGTAGATACTCCAATAGCAAACACCAACATCCACTTGACAGCTTCAAACTTTTTGGCTTTCTAGAACGAACAAGCATGGGAGGGGAGAAGAAAAATAAATTCACACAACAAATTAAACAACAACTCAATGAAAATTAATTACCAGAAAAACACCACATAGCAATCAGATATTAACAGGTACCTTATTGTCCATCCCCTCCAACACCTCCACATACGGCTCGTTAATACACCGGTCATAATCCAAACTCTGCAAATATAGGAAGCATTACATTTGTCTCCATTTAAAGGATAAATGAGCGGAGTGAAAAAATAAGCAATCTCACCTCGTAGTCTTTCCGTGGGAGTATTTCATCTTCGTCTTCCCTGGTTTCACCCAGAATTGTCTGGCAATGTAGAAACAGATAACAACATACTGTATAACCTCATAATTGAACTTATCCCAAATGGATGAGTAGAATGCTTGCATAAAAAAGAAGCATTGTTAATTAACTAAGAAAAACTGATAGTTAGTGACATTAGAGATGGGAGACAAAAATTTTGATTCTTTTGTATGGCGAAACCATAGATCAACTCCAAAAATCATTAAATAATTAATTCATTCATTCATTCATACATCCATCCTCTATACTGTTTGTCCTGTACAGGTTCAGGAAACTTAGGGCATGAAGCAGAGTACACCCTGGACAGGGTGCCAATCCATCACAGGGCACACACACATACACATAGTACGAGTCATTTGGGAAAGCCTATTAACCTAATCTGCAATCTTTGGACTGTGGGTGGAAACCCATGGGGAGAACGTACAAACTCCACACACACAGACCCAAGACGGGAATCAAACCCTTATCCCTGAAGGGCCGAGGCCACAGTGATTATCACTTAATCTATTTTTTTTTTTAAAATGTATGCATGTTTGAATTCGAGGTGGTAAAATGCTACCGTTCCTCTAAAATCCTACAGGTGGTGGTATGCTCTAAACTATTCACACTTTGGCACGCTGCACAACTTCTTGAGTGGTAAGAGCAAATTATTTGTGAAGTTTGTTTAGAATTGTAACAAAATCTAATAATAATAATAATAACAACAACAATAAGAAGAAGAATATTGAATCGATATTGAATGGATATTTATAAAATTATGATACTCATAGAATCGTGATAGAAATTGAATCTGCACCTAAATATCGTGATGAAATCGTATCGTCGTGTCCCTGTTGATTCCTATCCCTAGTTGATATGGCACTCAGCTTTGTATCAGGCTGCAACGCACCACTCTGGTGTGGATCATTCTCCAAGAACTGCATGCCAACATACAGTATGTTCTGATAGAAATTCACCCATATTCTGTAACTGACTGATTAATTAATATGTGAACCGTGACATCAGACATCATCTTTTTTCACCCAGACCTTTAAAAAATAGCTTCAAATTAGAAAGTCAGGGGTTTTTTTTTTTTTTGCTGATATTGAGAAAATCTCCGTCGTTTGGATGATAATCGTCAACCTCTTTTTGAGTGAAAAAGCTATCATAGAGTCGACTATGTTGACTGGTTTATATGTGAGGTAGTGCACATGTGTATGGAATGGGAAGTCATTTGGGATTCAGCCCTAAAACAGCTTGAGTTATTGATGTGGGCTAAAGTCAGAGAGCCAGATGGTCAATTATTCCTAAACAAAGGACTTCCACAGCACAGGATGACATTTCTATTTCCTAAACACTGGTTTAAACACAGAAACACTGCAGTTCTTTTTGATTACATTTACAGATTTGTTTATCCTGGTGTTATATCCAGTAGTAATTATGATCAAAGCCTAAACTGTCTAACTCTTAAACATGCAGATCTGAGATCTGAGTGATAAGATCATTTAAAAGCCGGACACCCTGATCACTTCTCTTGGCATCATTCCTGTTGGATATAAAGAGCCATGATGTTGTTCCGTTGTGCAGAATGAAAACAGAGGGTGGAGCCTGGAGAGAAAGCTCTGCTAACTAGCACTGAGCCAAACACACAAGCTGTGAACACATTTATAGAAGAAAAAAAAACGCACACACAAATAAACCGACATATTATTTCAGAATAAAGAGAACATGAAGCCTACCAGCTCCTCTGGTGTTCTGGTTTCACCCTCGCTGCAGCAGCACTGACAGCACAAACAGCTCCCACAACACGCCATCTTCAGCATCACACACTGGTGGGCGTGCCATACGGATCACGTGGCATGCAGGGACGCCAAAGAGGGTTATTCAAGAGCCCTGTGTCTGCGCACGGTTTGCGCAAAACTTCTTGAAATTCATATTTGCACGTGAAATTACACATATTAAACCCAAACATTATTTTTTTTGTCTAACATATTCATGTACAAGAAAATTAAAAAATATTAAAATTATTAATAGGTAAAAAAAAACCAAAATCATACAAATTAGCAGTTTAATATGTTTTATTCAAAAAAAGGAAAAAACAAGTCGGATTGAGTGGTTCACAAGTTTTTAATAAATAAACAGTGATTAAAACCCAAAACCAAAGAGAAAACTATTTACATTAACAAATATCTTCTTTGAAATCAATATATTCTTTAGCACATCACTTCATAACACAGAAACATCTGTTTGCTGTCAATGTACAGTGACAGAAAGGAGTTGTCCTTATTACTTATTGTTAATACAAATAGTCACAGAAATGATAACCCTATTATTTCTAATATTATTATTAATCACTAATATTAGTGATTAATTAATATTATTAATTATATCTAATATTATTAATAAGCACATCCTCAGCTTTAACTAAATAAATATTTTAATAAGGTTTATAAGTAAAAAGAAATTATATAAAACGGACAATAAATTATATAATTTTCAATTACATATTGCATAAACACATAAATCAATACAGCTATAATTTTAGGTCAGAGACACCAGATCAAAATAAATGCGTAAAAAAATATATGCTACTTTTTCCCATTAATTATCCAGAAGGCTGTTACGTGACTAGGGCTCATTATTATCTAAAAATAAAATTTTCAATAAACATCATGGGATTGGGCGCCCAGGCTTCCTGTGATCCTGTACATAGGATTAGCAGTATAGAAGATGCATGAATTAATGAATCAATGCATGAATTAAATACAGTTTATATTGTAATACCCCGATGTGATCGCTATGAAATATTATTTTATAAATAATTACACTCGTATATCTTCATTATGATCCGCGCACCACCGCTAACTAATCCAAGCGGTCTGATAGAACGATATCTCTGCGTATCACGCTTACCCATAATCCTCCTCTCTGCGCTCTCAAACGCGTGCATCCCCCCGCAGGCCTTAACGGGGCTGTCCTGCTGTACTCTGAGGCTCCGCCCATTCTAATCTAATTATAGTACGCTCTGCCTGCGCGTTACGCGGAGGCTGGACCGTCCAGTGGAACACGTCGCTCCTGTTCTTGTATATTTATTTAAATACCCAGTGTATTGATTGAGGTAAACATACCGCTCGCGAAGTTTTTCTTTTGGATCTGTTGTTAGAGTAAGCCATAGGGGAAGCGAGTTTGCGTGTTAACTTTTTCAAGCTAGCTGGCTAACACCTACACGCCGGCGGGCGCACGTGCTCCTAAAGATGCTGGTGTTAGTCATAGTGTAGAGATGTTTTTTTTTATTTTATTTTTTATCTTTTATTAGGTTATTTATTTGTTAATAATAATTATAAAACCGCGTTAATCCAGATTTCGCTGTCCTTTAAATAATACCAAGCTTATTATTGAGCACTTATGTATCGCACGGGTTTTTTTTTTTTACACTGTTTTGTAGCTGAGTTTATGTCGTTGTCTCATTAGTAATCATGGTGAACCAGCGGGAGGAAAACGGCTGGCAGCCGTGTAAAAACGACTCGAGCGGGGCGAGTAACAGCGGCGAGAGCTCGAAGGAGAGCTCCAGGTGCTCGACCCCTGTCGGGGAGGCGGACCGCGGACACAGGCTGAGGGACAAGATGAGGCGACGCATCGAGTCCGGTGACCGCTGGTTCTCCCTCGAGTTTTTCCCTCCGCGCACAGCCGGCGGTGCTGTCAACCTCATCTCCAGGTGAGCTCCTCAGCTTTCACTGCTTCGCCTGCGCTTCCGGGTTGCCTGGTATTCCTCCAACTCCAACAAGCCCATTGACAGCTGTCCAGATTATAAAGAGTTAAGTATATGTTTTTCAGTAAGATTAAGGGGACCCTGTGCAGAGTTACACCATGTGTCATGCAGTGACCTTCATGCCTATAAGTGGGTCATCTCGAAAACTTGGAGGCATTTGAACAATTGCCTAGGATAAAAGTCTTTGTGCTGTGTAAACTAAATCTAAACTGAGATCTATGGAGACGTGGTTTGCCAAATTGGGTTAGGGTCCGTCCACGTGCCATAAGGCGACAGATGCTCCCCTCCCTGGAGATGTATGTGTCGGTTCTGTGGCAGTTACTTCTGGGATCGGGTTGCCAGATCGACACCCGATTATGGTTGTATGGGTGATGGACCTTGCTCAAGAGTCCAACAGTGGCAGCCCGGCAGTGCTGCTGCTCGAAGCGGGGACATTCTGGTCAGCAGTCCATGTCTTCTTGCATGACAGACGTTAGTAGAGAGTGCAGGTTATTATAACAGCAAAGAGACACTACAAATGAGACATTCATAAAGAGTACACAAGTGTAATGGTAACATTCAGGTGTCCACTAACGTTTGGCCATATACAGTACCATATGAAAATCTGGGACTGTTTTTCAGTTATATGCCGTTGAGCATTTTTAAAATCATAATGCACTTGCCCTTGAAAAACAGCGCTAAGCAGCTAAAGGGATAATCATTTTTAAGCCTTATGTAATGTATAGAGTCATATCGGCTTGTTCCTTAAATAGCAGTAAAAAAAATAAATAAAACAGTTTGTCCTATAGTTTAATTACTGTCATTGTTAACCGGATGTTAAAGCAGTCTTAATGTGCTTTCTGTTTTAGATTCGACCGCATGGGATCCGGTGGGCCTCTTTTCATCGACATCACTTGGCATCCAGCAGGAGATCCTGGCTCTGACAAAGAGACCTCATCCATGATGATCGCTAGCACGGCAGTCAACTACTGTGGCCTGGAGAGTGTGCTGCACCTGACTTGCTGCAAGCAAACAAAAGATAAGCTCACGGCCCATCTGAGCAAGGCCAAGCACCTGGGACTGAAAAACATCATGGCACTTAGGGGAGGTTAGATACTCGGTCACACCTGAATTTTTTGAGTCAGAATTATGTGCGTATAATATCGTGTTAGACTATGCATCACAAACATCCTTTCTGTGCAGATCCAGTGGGAGCAGACTGGGAAGAAGAAGAAGGAGGGTTTAATTATGCTGTAGACCTCGTGAAGCATATCCGCAGTGAATTTGATGACTACTTTGATATTTGTGTTGCTGGTAAGTGTTTTAGTAGTCAGCAATCACAGTGGTTCACAGATCAAATTTTGTACAGCGTCATGTGTTCCCTGATTTCAAACCACCTGATCCAGTCTGTCAGCTATTTTTCAAATCTTTTTATATGTTGGATCAGAACTAGGATTTGGGAAAATATTAAAATGTTTTCAATCAGTTTTTTTAATTTTTTAATTTTATTTTTTTATTTGAGTCAAAAGCTCTCTTTCTGTGATGACTATAGGCTACCCGACTGGGCACCCAGAGGCTGAGAGCTATGAAGAGGACCTGAAGCACTTAAAAGAGAAAGTGGATGCAGGAGCACACTTTGTTGTGACTCAGCTCTTTTTCAGAGCTGAAACATTTCTGAAATTCCTTAAGGATTGCAGAGCTATTGGCATCACCTGTCCCATTCTTCCTGGAATTTTCCCCCTACAGGTACTTAAAACCAGTCAAACACAATGTTAATTTGAATAAAAAAAACAAAACCAGCATTCACAAATTATCAGTCTCCGTATCTTTGACTATAAAGCATGGTACAATTATAGTCTGAATTGATTAACACATTATTGAGTCATATAAATGTAACTGTAGAAGACTTTGAGTCCAATATGTGAAAATGTTTGTGAGTAATGCAGGTTTGTGGCCCGATTCCTTCTCCCTATCGGAAAACTACTATTAGGAAAACTAAGGAATTCCAGTTATTCCAATTTGGAATTAGGAGGCCCTATCCCCTTAGTTTTGCATGTGTCCCCACGTAACTTGTATTAAAAACGTTCATCCAGGCCTCCAGAGCGCAATAGAACGATCTCAACCTCAGCACAGAACGCAGAATTTTCGACTTATGAGGATCTGTTTGGTACATATGCTGAACCACTTTGCTTCTCTGGCTCCTAGCTTGCTTGTTTTTGGTTCGATCAATAATAATGAACTCCTTCAAAAATCACTGCAAAAATTTTTGCAGTGATTTTGCACTCAGTTTTGCACACCCTAACACAACATGTATCAAAATGGGAGAGCCAGGTTTCCTGCCAAGATCAGTCAAATTGTTTGTTTTGGAGCAATCAAGCATTGTTTGAGACTTGACTAAACTTTTTCCATTGTGAAGGCTGATTTTCAGGGAAAACACTATCATATATATTTCTTACACCCCAGTGCTGTTGAGTTCTCTAATTTGGTTGGTCAGAAGGTGTTGAATAATGTTTCATACTGTATGTTCTTAGACTGCTCTTGATTTACTGTAATTCACTTATTAATTTTATAAAACAGGGGTTCAGCGAGAGCCCAAGCTAAACACGTCCTACTCCATTGACATCTCCCAGCATCCCCTCGATTTACTGTAATTCAGATGAATTTGACATATTTCCTCCTTCACAGGGCTATCATTCACTACGTCAACTGGTCAAACTATCAAAGCTGGAGGTGCCAGAGGAAATCATGAAGGTGATCGAGTCCATCAAAGACAACGACGATGCCATTCGCAGCTATGGGATCCAGCAGGCCGTGGAGATGTGCAAGGTGCTACTGAACAGCGGCGATGTGCACGGCCTGCACTTTTATACACTTAACAGAGAGGTGGCTACTACTGAAGTGCTCCGGCAACTTGGCTTATGGATTGAGGACCCTCGGTGAGTCAATCATTATAGTTTCATACTGCGTTCATGTTGAAAATAACAGTTGAAATTTCTTGGTATCATATTTAATATAACTAGGGCTGCAACAACGAATCAATAAAATCGCTAAAAATCGATTACTAAAAGTGTTGGCAACGAATTCGGAGTGGACACACTTGGTCTCGCGCACTGATGCAGGCCGAGTTCGGCGCCGGGCGGAGCAAAAATAGGAAAGATACATGGCGGATGCTGCTGGGTCTTAGTGTGCGTCTCTTACTGGTATAATCAACATCCGTGCACGCATGTACTGTTTACTATAACACTGTGACCACGTAAAATATTTTATTTCGTGTCTGTATGCGTGTGTGTACAGTGCGCGTGTAAAGTAAAAGCAAGTCTCATTAGAGACGGTACAAATCCATTTTCTCTCTCTGCTCAAGACTTAGCCTGCTCTTTGCCTGCTGTGTGTGTGTGTCTGTGTCTTTGTGCGCGCGCGCGTCATTGGACACTGTGCCATTGTGCCTTCAGTTGTCCAGGTACACAAAAAAAAACATAGGAATTAGGAATTTCTAATGATTAGAATCGAATGCCATGCACAGGAAATCAACTGAACATTGACTAAAATCAATGATCACCCCATCAATCATCTAAACCCATTCAAAACATAAAGGTGACAACATTTCCTTTGTTATACACTAGCCAAAGATGTTTTTTTTTTTTTTAATTAAGTTTGTCAAAGAGCACAAACACAAAGAGCTTTATGAACTCATGATCAATTCCCAGGAATCAACTCACTTATTTTATATGTTGTCTATATGGACTGTGAAAATAAGCACTTCTGTACACAAAGGATAGCTCATAGGGCAAATTAATAACAGTGAACAATGTCAGTTCAGCTTGTGTAAAGTGACACAGTTGCTGTTTAAACATGGAGATGTGACAAGACTACTTTTGTCTTTGTGTTCGGTGTAAGAATTTTTACATCAGGGTACTCTGCTATGAAAGGGTACGTTGCTGAAAACTGCACAGCTTTTTTCCCCTTTCAGTAAAAATGGCAGATAAGTCAAATGACATGTGCATTTAGAATGATTTATAATTGTGGAGGTGTTTTAATTAAGTAAACCTTTAAGCCCACCCCCACTTCCCCATCTCACATCTCTGATCTCTTGTCTCTTACGGAATATTTAATTTAGTTGTCAAAGAAAAACCTGTAGAAACCCTGTTTATAACGTTCTCTATACTGAGTCTCCTTTAAGTAGCTACTGAGTGACTTTCACGTAAGCTCAATAGAAAGTAATGGAAAGTAAATTTGTGTTATGTAATATTATTATTTTATTAAAAATTTTTTACAAATAGTTACATACATTTATCAATACTGAGTAAAAAAATTTTTGAAAGCTCTTCACACACCACAACAGCGGACTACGTGGGCTGAACTGTGGATCATGTTTCATTGCTTTCACACAAAATGCACTGGGGAAAAAACAACAGTGCTCATAAATTCATTTCTCACTCTAACTCAACCTCCAGAGAATTTTTTTTTTTTTAAAAAGAAAAGAAAAACGGATAAACATTTTATTATAAAATTTAATGCTATTAAATACACTGCATCCAGTGGATGGGGTTTGGGCACTGGCTGGGAATCGAACCCGGGCCTTTTGCATGGCAGGCGAAACACCTACTGTACCACTGAGCCACCAGTGCCCTTTGCCCCTAAAATCACACTACCAAATTATTTTCTTGTAACAGCATGTTTCTAAAGGTTTTGTTCCATATACAGTTAGGATGTAGCTTTACATAGTTGTAATTTTGCCTCTTTCTTTGTCTGTCAGAAATCCATAAGAATGTGATCTCTACAATGGAGGGAGAAGAAAAAAAGTCCAGTCTCCATGAGAAACATACAGACCTAAAACAGAGGATGAGGGACCTAAACCAAGGCTTTGAGCGGCTACGTAAAATCACACATGAAGGCTTTGACAGTGACAATGGTACTTTTCTGCTACTATTATATAATTTTTTGTACAATTCAACCACTCTCTCTATTTCCCTTCAATGAACCAACATTAGCATGCATGTCGTTTTACAATTTCGGGCATTTATGTTTTTTATTCTCTTTTTGTGATCCTGTAGAGTTTAAGGAGCCTAGGGTCATAGAGCTGTGGGAAATGGCCAGAAGATCAAATCTTACTGAGGATGAACTCGACTCTCTCAAGGTAACATGTTTCTCAGGACACTTACACCCTATGAGGTTCATATCAGTGCCGAGACATCTAGGAAGATCTCTGGAGAAAATTAAACATGACTCTAGTATATATATACTAGAGACTGACTAGAGTCAGTAACTCTAGTGTATAAATTTTTTGTAAACATTTTTTTTTTTAAGTATGAGAATATCCAGCACTGGAGGTTGGGCTGTTCCAGACATCTTTTTCAGTAAGAATGCTCATGGTAAAGTAAAATTTAAAGTTTACACCTCAATCGGTCAACTATGTAATTTACTAAAATGTGAATCAGTCAAGTTACTCATCAATTATTGGGGGATTAAACACTGCAGTTCCATGAACTCTATTGTTTTTAATGAAGGTAATAGGCATAGAACCGTGAAACTTTGCCAGTAGGTAATCCTCTGTAGGTAAACCCCGCCACTCAGGCGCTCAGTTTGAGCCACAGGGCGTTACATTTTGGTCCATGTCTCATGAACTGTACATCACAAAACCAAAAATCTCCCCAGCACAAACACATCAACGACCTCTTAACTGCTTACATAACCAATTTGAGCCATGGGGTAACTTTAGCACCTCTCTTCATTGCAGTCTATTATTTAATTAATAATCATGTTGTCCAGTAAACTCACACAAGATTGGTCAGGTGTCATAGTCTTGATTGTTCATTATTTTGACATAGAGACAAACATTGATATTTTGCTTAAGCTATACAAGTTTAAGTGATGACCAAGTGAAAACTTGCTTGTGTTTGACATTCTTTTCCAGTTTAACAATTTATAAATGTTTATTACCAATAACATTATTAGAAAATATCTTCAGTGAAAAGTAAAATCTTAAACATATAATATTAATAGCCTTAACATACCATGTTTTTAGCATATGGCGTATTCCCCCTTTTTTTCTTTTTTTTGCTTAAATGTGTATGCATTTGAGTTGCTCTGAAGAGATTAGGCATGAGGAAAATCTAAGATTTTGTAAACACCAATTAACATGATAAATATCACACGTTTTCTGTGTTGATTGACCGCATACATTTAAATAGGGACCTAGAGACTGCCCAGAATATTGAATTGCACATTTGTTTTTAATGTTTGGAATTTGTAAACATTTAATAATTTTTGTTTATTTCCTGAAGAAGAAAAAAAACAGACTTTTTGAAAGTTTCCGAGATGCAGAGGGGAAAAACGTTTCAAAGACGTTGAGTTAGGGGTGCTTGATGTTGAATAATATATATATTTTTTAATGACATAAAATGTTTCTTAAATATAAACCTAAAAATAAAAACAAATGAAAGGTTTGCATAGATTTAACATAAAAAAGATTGATCTCATATGTGCCAAAGGCTTTTATTGACAATTACATCAAGCTTATTTAAAGAGTTTATATTTTCAGTGTTGACTCTTCTTTTTCAAGACCTCTGCAATTCACCCTGCCCTGCTGTCAGTTAACTTCTGGGCCACATCTTGACTCATGCAAGGTGATCCATCATGCTGTAAAAGGCATTGTTCATCACTAAACTGTTCTTTGATGGTTAGAAGAAGTTGCTCTCTAAGGTTGTTTTTGTACAGTACCATTCTTTGGCTGTGTTCTTAGGCAAGCTTGTGAGTGAGCCCACCCCCTTGGCTGAGAAGCAACCCCACACATGAATAATTTCAGGATCCTTTACTGTTGGCATGACAAGTGACTTCTTTGATGCCCTTTTTGAAATATGTAAACGCTACCATACAAGAACAGCTTGGTCATGCACAATGCCTTATCTTTTTTTTGATGGAGCACCTTGCTCATAAGTGACTCAAGAACAAAAAATAAAAATTTTGCATCCATGGCTGAAAACTTCACAGAGCTTCATCCCTTTTAGAACTTGTGGTCAATCCTCGAGAGGCAGGTGGACAAAATCCTGACATACTCCAAGCATTGATCATTCAAAAATGGGTTGCTATCAGGAAGTGGCTCAAAAGTTGATTGACAGCATGCCAGGGCGAATTGTAGAGGTCTTGGAAAAAGAAAAGTCATTCTCAAAACTTTTCAATTCATAGCAATTAAAGAATGATCATATTTGAATACAGTACATGTAATAGTATTTCTCTGTCAACTCAATTGTGAATGTCGTATTACTTAAAGCATTGTCAGACCTTTTTAAGAATGTGTTTTATATCTGCTTCAGGACGAGCTGAAGCATTTTGAGACAAAGGTAGAGAAGCACCACCACTACCAGGAACAGCTAGAGTATTCACACCAGAAGCTGCAGCACATAGAGGCCATGGGAGATGAGGACCACATCACAAGACATAAAGAGAAATACAACACACTTGCTGAAAAAGCAAGAGAAATTGGATACAAGGTAGGAATTGTAGGGATAATCAGTTTTTGATGGTTATGATTCTTAAATTCTGTACCGGTTCAGTACATTTTAACCACTGTACTTCTCTAACATTGAATGCATTGTGAAGACAATAGCACACCACTATTGTATACGTTTTTTTTTTTTCCAGATGAAGAAGCATTTGCAAGATATAACCAACAAAATTTCCCGAAATGGACTGCAGCACAATGAACTCTGAGCATGACCTCCTCTTGTCACCATGACAACACTAAAAAATCCTTTATTTCCATATTCATTGATTATAGTGTGGGTGCAATCATTGATTTTCTAAAGGTTTGTTGAAATCATGTATTATTTACAGAACATTTCTCAGTTGGCAGCACTGATTTATTTTAATGGCGTTGCATGGTTTGCATCTGGTCCACTGTTAGCGATAGCAAACCCATTTTGATAGTTTAGTGAAAGCATACGTCACACTATATGTCCAGTCATTGTTATGTATTTGAACTGCTGAAGTCATTCCCACAGAGGGGTACAGGTTAAACGTTAAATGCAATATTTTATGCATCGGTAGCCTTTGAAGTTTTAGAAAGTTTCTTGAAATGCTCATCTTTTTCATTAAATTTCACTCATTTGCTGAATTAATCTCTAAATAAAAGATGATTTTTTCATTGTGTCTATTAACTCTAAACTATGCATATAATCAGTTCACAGATTTATTTGTCCGAAATGGCTTACACATAATGAAACATTGGGGTAATTTTACGCAGTTGAGCAAATGATTGTTAGGGGTTTAAGATATTTTAGTTGATTTTTACTTGCAAAATCTAAGTGCCACCAGCCAGCTGGGTTTCAATAATGTTTACATTTACATTACGGCATTTGGCAGATGCCCTCATCCAGAGCGGCTTACATTTTTATCTCATTATACACCTGAGCAGTTGAAGGATACAGACCTTGCTCAATGGCCCAACATTGGCAATTTGGTGGTGGGGGTCTGAACCTGGATCCTTCCAATCAGTAGTCCAATGGCTTAACCATTGACCTACCCCTGCCCTCATGTCAATAATATCGTCTTTGTATTGACATTATGCTGTTCACTCAACAGATAAAAAGCATTTTTTATATAAAGCAAATGCTTGTATGGATGGCTGAATAGAGTTGGATGCAGTTGATACCACAACATGAAATACATTTTCCTGCACTGCTCCTGTGACTTGGCTTTCAGATTGGCAGCTTTCATTCCTGCCCAGCCAATTGTGGTGCATGCTTCAATTAATATAATAATTCATGAATAAGTTCTTTTTTAATATATACCAGTTGATGCACCTGTTCAAGAGATCACTCTCTAGAGAAACCATATACACTGCCTGGACCAAAAAAAAAATCCATGACATCAGTCACACCTGTCAATGGGAGAAGTACTGTTAACCAGTATTAGGCTACTATGTACTTTTATTTATAATTTTGTTAAAGGTATATTTTAGTACCAGAAAAATTACCTGATTACCTATAGGATTACCTGATGCTTTCTTAGACAAATAAACGAGTAACATAAACGACTAACAACAATTGAAATCGTGTGTTTTAATTCATTTTAGAGTCCCTCATCTACATAGGGGACAGGGCCCTACGTAACTCTAACTTCCAGATTAAACAATAGCACAGAGCACACATCTGAGGTATACTGACAATGGGGCATATTACATTGTTTCTTGGATGGCAATTAATTTAGATAATTTGGTCTGGATGATCATATCTCAGGAATACTAATTACACTCTTGACCCCAGCTTTTTGCAGCTTCAAAGCAGGGTTGATAAACCCCATCAAAACATTTCAGTTTTCTCTCACCCAAACACTATGGGTGTTTTCAAGGTGCTTACAAGTCTCTTCTGACTCTCATTTTTCTCATCTGATGGACACTGGCATCAAGATATTGGGATATTTATCTCTTGTATATGTCCATTCCCATTACAATGCTCAGGCTCACAATGAAAGTGCTCACTAGTCCAAAGCAGATCACATGGTTCATAGGCTAAACATTTCACAACCCCAAAATGTGGCAGATATAAGTACCCATGTGCATCCAATATGGCTTTTAAGTTGATTGCCAGTTCTTAGACATTGTCACATGCTTGTTGACTCAGACAACATTGTGATGTCATGGTGCAACAGATGTACTGGAAAGACTGTGAATATTATTAGAGGAGTGATATCTGTACCTGAATATGGTACTCCAGATCTGGGAGAGATTATACAGATGGCCTCTTTGCCTGTACCAAATAAACACAGTTCCAGTTATGACACTTTTATATCCCTCAGGGATGTATGGTCTGGTGTACTTCTGACCTTAATATGTGTTCTAAGTCTTATGCTGCCAATTATTCTCATTTTGTGCAGCACCTAGGCCACAGAAACCTACTTGTCCACACAAGATGGTTTCTGCTGCTGTGTACACTGGTTGTCTCAACACTCTGGCAGCATCTTCTATAAGCAGATCTGCTATTTTAGATGAATGACAGGTTTTGCTTATTTCTGTGGGTCTAGTGGTTAAAATTTAATTCCCTGGGAACTGCCACATGGAGCATCCAGTAGCTTCTCATTGCAAGAGAGCCTGCAGTGTATAAGTGAAAGTTGTTATAAGGATAGTATTCACCGTGACTTCATCCTTGCATTATTGAAGTGCCCATAAATTTTCTATATGCAAGTCCTTATCTATCTGGAACAGCCACTGAAACTCCCTAGGGCCCTACATGCTTAATACTGCCTGTCTCAATGTTGTGAGGCACTTGTACTGACCATAGTCCCCCAGGAATACTGTGTAGGGTCTACTTTTTTGTGCTGCTTGTCTGCGAAGCTTAGGCAACACAAAAGGATCAATAGTCATTGTCTTGTATCAGCATCATCTTCCATCGCCGTCAAACTTTTCTTCTATCTACAACTCCTCTGAAAGCGTTCATGGGAATTTGACTAAAGCTTCACAGAACCTTTCTTAGGAAGCATAAATGTGTAATAGCTATTCAATTTTCTAATAAAATCACTTTTTTCCATGTACATAATTAAAAAATATAGAATGTGAAGTAGACAAGCTATACTGTACATGCACCACATCTTTTTTTTTCTTTTTCTTTTTTTTCGTTCTTGTAGATCCTCCTTAAGAGCTTGTGTGAGAAATTGAGTGGTGTGTTAAGTAGGTGTCTTTTTTTTAACTGCATTCTTACTAGCAAGCTCTTTGAATAATAGTGGTGGAGTTGCAAGCTTTAGAGATAAGCTTGTCTTGCATGTATTGGTGGACAGATGATTCTGGAATAAGCTTGTGGCTGAATCTAGGTATTCTGTTCAGGATCACATTGCCTAACTATGTGAATCAATCTATTGTCCCTCAATGTGTGCGAGTCTGCAGACTTACTTGCTTTGCCTGGGGGCCTTGTGGGGTTATTTGTCTACAGGCATCCAGTTCTCAGACCTGCTGGTCCGCTAGCTGAGGTCTGTGTGCGGTCTGGCAAAAGAAATGCACTCCGCACACAGCCCTGGCACTGTAAATGAGAATTTAACATTGCTGATCTAACCGAATGGCAAAACACTGCTCCAGCCAATTACTGTAGCACTGGAGAAGGGAGTTTGTGCTCGTGCACAGAAGGAAGGACATTTCATGTTGAGCTTCAATTCAAGAAACAGCCAAATAATTAGGCAGAAGCTATTAGAAAAATAATAATAATAAAAGTAATAAAAAGGGGGGGGGGGGGGTTGGTTGTTGATTTCAAAAATTAAAGGTTCCCTAGAATTGATGAGTGGACCTGTACATTTTCACTAACTGAGTAATGAATATCAATCATTTAATAGATTGTTTATTGTACTAAAGATAGAAAGAAATGTCAAATGAATAAATATAAAAATATACAGAATCTATTTCTCATGTATTGTACATTTAAGATTTAAATCTGTAAATGTACAAAGTTGGTCATTTGGGGGAAAAAAGGCAGACTATTTACAAATTATCAAGTACTTACATCAAAAGTATAACATATAACCATAACAGTAATATATCTTTAT
>JAOVVB010000036.1:6196046-6206516 GCA_028570985.1 Heterobranchus longifilis
TTTTCTTATTTTGTCTCTCATAGTTGAGGTATACCTATGATGAAAATTACAGGCCTCTCTCATCTTTTTAAGTGGAACAACTTGCACAATTGGTGGCTGACTAAATACTTTTTTGCCTTGTATATTAAGTACTGACTAGGTTCGTGATTTGCCCCGCAGCTTACATATTGTGTATGTTTCTGACTACATTGTGTTTTGCCCTTTGAACGTGCTTAAGCCGTCCTATAAATAGAAACTGTGTGTAACTTGTCAATAATGATTAGTGGGAAGTTGGTGCCCTTTGATTTCTATACCTTTTATTCTTGGTTTTGGTTAGATTGGGAGTAATGGAAGAGCTGTACTGTATATTTTTTATTTATTCGAGTTTTTTGGTAATTTTAGTTATTTCGCTTTGGGATTAGCTGGAGGGAATTATTGTTTATCGTGTTCCCCTTGTCAGTTCTGAAGCTCACAACCACTTTTGGAAAATATTACAAACACACTATAAACTATTTTTGTATTGTATTTGCATACATTTTTTTGTATAAAGCTTTCATAACGGCTCTAATCTGAGGTGCTGTTATTTGGTGATTTTTGAGGCTGGTAGCTCAGAATGAACTTCTCCTCTGCAGAGGTAAGTTTTGGTCTTGCTTTCTCGGGATGGTCTTTATGAGAGCCAGTTTCGTCATGGTGCTTGATGAGTTTTGCAAATGCACTTGACAATACAGTTCTTGCAGGAATTATTCCCAAACAGCTGACCTTTAGGTCTTAAAATAATAACTGACTTCTTTTTGCTGTTACTTAAGTACATAATGCCATGTGTGTTATTTCATCGTTTTAAAATCCCCAGAATAGTTTTAAAATGTAGACAATAAATCGTAAGAATAAAACAAAAACACAAACAAACACTGAATTAGAAGATATGGCCAAACTTTTGACTGATTCCGTGTACACACACTGAAACTGCTTTTTTAGTGGAGAAGTGACAGAGGGCATTTGAGGTATTAAAAATGCATGCACAAAAAAAACTGAAATATTGGACCTTTAAATCTCAGGAAGTTTGCACATTGTTGGACACCAATATAAATTTGAGGTGTTTGTTTATCCTATACCTATAAATATCAACTAAAGCAAAAATAAATAAATAAATAAATAATAATAATATATATAAAATAAAAATAGTTTTTAGAAAATGAAATGAAAGAAGCAGTTCTTGTCTTACATTTATATTAGCTGCTAATATAACTCACCCCTTAATATAAATTTGTATTAAATTGAATGTTGCTCCCTTTTGTGCGTTAACATTTGATATGGTGGCAGTGGTCCTACCTACCTTGTGGGCAGATTCCTGTGCTGTGTCCACTCCTGCCTGGCACGCTGCCTCTGTCTCAGGTTGTTGAACTGCAGAGCGAGTGTGATGGCCAGTTGCACCAGTGACACACACCCTAAAAGCCGGTAGCTGGTCCGGATGCCTTTATCATCCATTGCCATGCCCTGTACTCGGAGCTGAAAAACAGACATAATCTGTAAGGTTCATTTCAAAATCTCAACTTAGGGTTGTTCTGCTATTTGAAAATCACATTGTTGGATATTTTATGTGGGTTTTTTTTGGCAGGCAGTAAATATTTATCATGTTTAAAGTTCTTTAATGGAATGTATCTGCCTGGATTAGAGGGTTAATTATCAGAAAAACTACCAAATGATTTCCCTAGCTGTATTGTGAACTTTGGGCAATAGTGCATGGTGTAAGGGGGAAATAAATTGAGAAACTGCCTGACTATAAACCAGTTACTTATATTATTACCAGCTTAGAAGTGTAACTCACATAGCTGATCCCTGATGTCCTTTTGGCCAGATGATAAAAAACACCATTGATGTAGAACAGAGCCACATGGACCCTGTGCAAGATGGTGATTCCTTGCTGTACCGCGAACACCACAGGCTTTAAAGATTTCCTCTGCTGGCTATTCAGCATCCTGACCATCCTCTGGATCCACGCCTTAATATACGACATCGGGTTCCAGGTTAACACCATGTCTCGCTGGGCGTCCCGGGAATCCCATTCCTCAATCTCCAACTCATGTTCTAGATAGACCAGGAGTTTGTCCAGGAGGTATGGGACAACGGTGTGAAGCAGAACGAGAGCCAGCCTGCGCGTCCGGGAAGGAATCCTGCGTTTGGTGGGGTCGACCTGGATAACGTCGACATATTCTTCGCCTAATGTCTGATATCCTGCAATGACATGCTATGAGTTATTCCTGTAGGAGCTTCACAGGGAGGCTATTTTACAATATGATGTGTCGTTACCTGAGATGGTGGTTAGGGCATAATAGGCAAGATCTGATAGGAGTTCCACTTCTTTCCTCCACTGCAGCCATAGTCTTGATCCTACATTAAAAGAAAAATGCACAGTCTTAGATGACATGTTCCCAATTCTGGAGGATTTCTCTGCTCGAAACTTTACTATACAGTAGTTCAAGCAGGGAAACCTCTGTACTGTACAGGACAGGGAAATTTCAAGGTCTTCAAAAGTCTTGTGCACCTAGTGCTAAAACAAACACACACACACACTACCCATGATCCGCGTGCAACTCACCAGCAAGTGTTTGGAAAGCCTCGTTAGCGTGATTTCTAAGACTGCTTTGATAAAACTCGTCCTTCTGGGAGGAGCGGATGAGCTGCGGCTGGTTAGCTGGGACGAGCGGCATAATGAAGTCTGATAAACTCTAGCATGCTTTAATCAACAAATACCGTCTTGAGACACACCAAATTAAAAAAAAAAAAGACTTATTTAAAAATCTAAGTAAGATAGGAGCTCTTTTTAAAACCTAGGTAAACATTGTAGACTACTGACATGCACTACACACCTTTCACTTCCGTGTTAATCACGTGACTTCAGGATCGCCTTTTTTATTGGATGTTTAGACACTCCATAACAACGCGACTCGGACTATTTGAGTTGCCAGGTCTGTTTTTTTTACCCTCGCACTAGCATCGATTAAATGTTGGAAGTTTACATGATTTTGTTGTTTAAGTACTGAATTTCTTCGTGAGACATGTTTGTAAAAATTGCGTGTAATAAGTAAGCTATCTGTTTATGATACAAAATATCAGGATGTCTAATGTGTTTTGTGCCTCATACGAATGCAAACAAGTCGCCACCTGGATTTAACTAAGCAAACAGGTAAGAGCTTTCCACTGGATAATTAGTGCAGTGATTAATATGGGTCACCTGGCAACAAGCTACTGTATGTAACCCTGACTAATGCTTCTTTCATCTTTTTTAGTCTGACTAATGCTTCTCATTTCTTAAACAAAAACAAAAAAGATGTGGTCTGTAACAGAAGTGTACAAAACAAGAAAACGACTAAGGAGATTGCTGAAACGACTAAACATGGGTTCCATCCATTATACAAAATATCAGGATCCATCCATCTAGGAACAGCTTTAGTCCAACCATGGAGACCAATCGTGACCATTGTGGGGTTTTTTTTCTTATTTTTACGACCGTGGTAGGGCCTCTGGTCAACATTCACACGCAATCGGCAATTTAGGAATGCCAATTAGCCTAATCTGCATGTCTTTGAACTGTGGGAGGAAACCAGAGCACCCAGAGTAAACCCACCAAGCACATGCAAACTCCATGCACACAGAGCCCAAGGCGGGAATCGAACCTGGACTCTGGAAGTGCAAGATGACAGTGCTAACCACTAAGCCACAATACAGTGCAAAACGCATTTATTAAAACCTGGAATGATGGCAATGAATCATCATCTTCGAGGAAGTAATGTGGTCAGAAAAACATCCTGAATTAGTGTGATGGAGTTCAATTAAATGCTTAATGAAATCAAATCATTAAAAAAACAAACAAACAAAAAGATTCAGCAACGTTATGGTGCTGAAAAAATGAGGTGAGCTGATGACCGGAGTATACTGAATGACCAGGTTTTTTTTTCCTTCAATGGATTTCTTCTTAAATTATGCCACGGGCAATTTTTCAAGATGACGATGCCAGGATTCATCAGGCTCAAATTGTGAAAGAGTGGCTCACAGAGCAGGAGACATCATGTGATCTTTCTTATTTTATAATTTTTTTTATTTATAGGATATAATATTATGGAATGTCTGCAACCCTCCCATTCTATCTGTATCTGGGGTTGGGACTGGCACTGAATCCAGTGGCTGGTTTGGGCACAGGGTGGGAATTAAACTTCCGCATGGAAGACGTGAAACCGATCACTGAGTGCCCATTTTTGAGCATTTGCAACATTTCAAAGCAAAAATTTTAACTTCTATATATCTTCATTGTATTTATTTGGGGCCTTTATGTGTCCTATGAAATAAGATATATGTAGAAGAAATCTCACAGCCTCATAAAATTCAATAAGCTAAACAAATTACAGCTTTAATAAGACAAAAACATATAAGACATTGTAACATCCTTACAATAACCTTACCAGACCAACAATAAATCACAACATGTCTTCAATCTATTCATTACACTTAGAATATTTGGAATGTCCACTATTCAGGTCCCTGTGAATGACTTATTACTTTAAAAACAATAAAGAATTAGAACAAGCACATTCCTATACATCATTCGTCACTGTAAAGTTGCCTGGAAGTACAAATTAGCACTCAAAAGTTGAGTTAAAACCTGTCCGGAGGGTCTGTTCGGATAGACCCTGGAGCTATCTAGCTTCAGTTCTTTCACTGCAGGCTTCTTTCTTTTCTTTTTTTTTCATTTCATCCACTTACCACTCACTTCTTACTCTTACACTTTTCATCTCCTACCCCCAAGCATAAGTGGCAGAACCGGTTTGTTCTCCCTCTTTCTCTCTCTCTTTTCAGATCCACCCGGATCAAGAAGCACTATTAAAATTCATGCATAAATACATTTGAAAAAATCCCTTTTCACATTGATGGTTTAAAACGCCTTCACATGACTTGTCTTCAGATTTTGACTATGCTGAGGCAAGTCTTGTTTAATTAAAGGCTTGTAGCGGCTTATTGGCTCTTTGTGGCAGCCGAGGAAGTGTGGCCAATGTTTACACATGAGGAGGGGCAGAGGTTTTTTTTTTTCTTTAAACTGGAAGATACATGTGAGTTCTTGCAATGTGAGATTAAATGGTGTGCAAGCCCGACAAGATGGATTCCTATTGATACAAATTACAGGCATGAGGTACAGTATGGATGCTTTTTATTTTAATTTTTGTTTGTTTGAAAAAATGTTTTTAGTTTAATTTTGCATAGGATGATTATCGCATGGGACAAATCTTTATCTACAGGGTTTTTCATTCATTTTAAAACTTCAATACATTTATATTTAGCTGCAGTGCTTGCAAAGGAAGTAAAACTGGTTTGACCGTTTATGAACTTAGGTAAGTCTATCATAACTTTTTTTTTTTCTCTTTTTTTTATTCATGAGTTTCCACGCGAAGTGTAATTTTGTAGGTCAAGGAGCATGTGGCAAAGTGAATCATTCTGTATCGTACATGATTCATGGTTAAAATTCGTTTTAATTAGAAGCAAAGTGCAAAGTCTTTCTTCACACTTATTTGTTTGTATGACTGCAGTAAAATCAGAACGGTATAAAGAAGGACTTTGCCCTCTGGACTGACACTGTGAGCTTTGAAAAGACAGAAAACAAAACTTTAATGAATTTTCGATCCATTTCCCATTAGACTTCATTAAATTTATGGCGGTACAAACTGCTTGATCATCTTATCCTGATTTGAGTGCATACTGTAAATCAGTGTTCTCTAGAAAGGCTGAAGAATCTGGTAGGAAAGTGTGTACATACTGGATGACAAGTGGGTGTGAAATACTGGAGTCGGAAGCCTGCTTGACGGAGACTTGGGTGAAAAGTGGAGCTGTTATAATATCTGGTTTGTTCGAAGTATTTTCCAGCGATCTCTCACACACACACAATTTTTCAGTACATTTCCCATGTGCTCCTGTTCTCTGCACCCCACCCCATTGCCCGCCCCCTCCTGTGAAGACTCTTTTGCCTTTACTTGTCCGGTGTTGACACAGTTGTTACCCCATACGGCAACACCCACTGTGGACAAAGAACTTTCAGATGACATCAGTTTCCATTACCTGGAACATGGAGCTGTACATTTCATAGGTATGAAAATCAAAAAACATATTCAGTCCAAAAGGAGTGGAGTAGCCTGAGAAGTGTGTGTGTGTGTATGTGTATGTGTGTGTGTTTCACTATCACTACTCCACCTTCGCTCTGGGATTTACCGGCACCCGCCTCAGGAAGATTGCTTCTTGTCTCACAAAGGTAAAATAATACCCTATGATTTATTAAAAATGTATCTTAAGACACTGTGAAGTGATGACATGAACACCAAATGTATCTGTGAAGCTGGATGGCTGATTTCGTAGTTTGGGTTTTCGCTGTAAAGGCTTTACTGCTCTGAAACTCTATACTACTTACCTGTGAGAGCAGAGAGAGAACAAGGGGAGCTTTCAGGTGAGCGATCTGACTACGGATCAGAAGTTTTTTTGTCTTTCGGTGTCTTCCATGCTGTCATGAATTCAACAGCGATCATTTCTGACAGGTACAGCACTTCGGGCCAAACTGTGAATCAGGCACCCATTTCAGAGAGGAACGGCACTTCGGGCCAAACTGTGAAATCAGGCATCCATAAATTATTCGTTAACTCGTGTATCTCGACATGAAACCCTCTCCCGATTATGTTGTTAAAATTTTTTTTACAGCATGTCCCATTGTTTATTTGGATTTTACTTAAATCCTCACCTGTTGGACCAGAGTGGGGTTTCTATGGACTCTCTTTTTGTGATCACGTAAAAAAAAAAAACAACAAAAAAAACAAACAAGAAAGAATCTAGCTCTGAATTAACCTACGCTTGAAATCGTCTTGCATTGTGAGGTGCAACATGAACCGGCTGAAGGGTAATGAAAAGACTTATTGTGTCGGGCAGCTGTGCGTGCCAAAGAGTGACTTGGAGTTCTAGAACTGCAGGTTGCCAGCTGGTGGCCCACAGTACTAATGGGCTGGCAATTCTCTGTGAATGAGATATTTCCTAAAATGTAGGAATGTATTCGATATGCAAAGTAACGAACTGGCACCTTTAAGTGTTCTCACGTATTGAGTAATCTCTTATCTCGATCTCTTATTAGAGCTCATGCATGGTGTGATCTTGGCACTGAACGGCAATGACATTGGGTGGTTGAGAAGTACTATGTGCTTTGAGCTGAACGAAACAAATTTTAGAAAAGTAATATGATATACATAAATGGCAGATATTATACAAACATAAGAGTAAATTAGGAATCCCGAAATGAGACATTGTGCCACTTCCATCTAACAAAAATGATCTTTTTGGTACTAATAGAAATATAGTAAAGGAAGGCATATTCAATTCTTGAATAGCCACTGATTTTTAATTATACATAATAAACATGAGTATAAAATTAAGGGTTATTTATTGTCCCCCTGGGCACTTTTCTCATGACTACTATTATAATGAGTGTTCTAAAAGAGTATTATGTGGTTGGTAGTTTATGGCAAGACTAATATATCCAAAAGGATATGCATTAACAAGATGTTCCCAGAGGTGTTTTTAAAGGATTTTTCAAAACACTGTCGTGAAAAATCATACTGTATAGTGTGATATTAGCTAAATTTGTAAGTATGAGCGGCATTAAATGTAAGTTAAACCGGGGCCAGGACTGAATGAAGGGGCAAATCTGACTAACATTTACAAAAGACTTCGAGTCCTCTATGGTGATGAGACTTACGTTCGTTGTACGGCTGTACGATCCTGGTCGAGGTGGCTCAGAGCCTACTGCAGGCATTTCTGTGAATATTTAGCGAGTGGAACGCCTGATCCTTGAAAATCGTCATATAACTTGTCGCCGACTTGCAGATGAGGCACATCTGTTTATGGGAACTGTACACGCAATCATTCACCAACACCACTTGTGAGTTACAGAAACTCTTACAGTAACTCTGAAACGGCGACTTACATTTTATCTCATTATACATCTGAGCAGTTGAAGGTTAAGGGCCTTGCTCACGGGCCCCAAAAGTGGCAACTCGGTTTTGCTGGGGCAGTTAAAGGAGTTCCTGGGAAGCCAGATGTGAAGCAGGCAGAACGATCATGGCATCGGCATACTGAAAAAAACATTTTAAATCAATCAAGAACACTGACAGTGAGGACACACTGGGATAAGCGCATTAGTGTAGCAGTGGATTATATAGAGAAATAAAGGGAGCTTTTACTCTCCATAACTGTGTTCTTCTATTCTGCGCAATCAAAAGTCCCAGCTTGACTCGAACGTCGCTCATAGTTAATCTGGGAATTTGTTTGTATTTAAATGTCCATATCATCTTTTGAGTGTGACCACCAGTGTAGATAAAGTTGTGTACAGTGTCTTCTGTCATATGGAAATTCCACGGTTAACTGCATGAGGATGAGGAATTCAATCCCAACTTTTGCATATTCGCTTAATCTACAGTACCAGCAGTGGATGAGTTAAATACACAAAAGGCTTTGGAAGATTTTATACAAAGACAATTGAGTGCAAGGGTCAAACTGGGATCATTGTGTTTTCATCTGGCCAGATCAGCTTACTTCAAAACACAATGCTGTGCGATTTAACAATCTCCGTTTCACACTTTCTGTTAAGGAATCTAGCACCTTGTAAAAGATTAGTTTTCAAGTTGTATTGTTTTTGTTCTGATCCGCTTCTTATTAATGGTGTAAAATATCTTCTTGTTTTCTTTACTGCTCAGTGCACCATTAAATTAGTTTTTGCTTGTGCTTAGTGCATGCTTTAAATAATTTGCATGATGTGAAAGCCTTCGAGTTGCAAATAGGATTTTTTTTTAAATTGTGCAATATTAGTACATAATTCCTATCCTGTATTCTGGTTATACATCAGACATATTTGTCATGCTTTTAACTTTAGGCCCCATGTGTCTGGGTTGGGGGGAAGGTTAGGATTGTTGGTTTTTCTCTCTGGTGAGTATCCAGGTGTTGTGTTTGCTAACATGTCTCCTCATGTGGCCTTCAGGCCTAAACTTGTCCCATCACAACACTGTCCCATTGTTCGGCAGGGTGGCCAAGTTTATGTTTTGACTAAGCCATAACCTCTTGCTGTACGTCATTTGTTGTTTTATCTGATAAGATAGGACGTTTATCAGTGAGGTGATGTGTAACTTGATACAGGAGATGAGAATTTGCGTACTAGTTGTGCTGGTGCATGTGCATTATTATTATTATTGTTATTGATTCACTAGCCAAACTGTGCCTGTTATATGTATGTATGTGTGTATATTTGTATGTATGTGTGTGTGTATATATGTATGTATGTATGTGTGTATATATGTATGTATGTATGTATGTGTGTATGTACTGTATGTGTGTATGTATGCGGGTATGTATGTGTGTATGTATGTGTGTATGTATGTGTGTGTTTGGTGATGAAGGTGAAGGTGTGTGTCTTTCTAAGCTTTTCTCTCAAGACACTAAAATCCCCAACCTGTAAAGAAGAGAGAAGGGTTCCATTAAATTGTCACTTACATATCAAATTTTACAATGCTCCGTGCACACTCTAATCTTCTCCGGGGATTGGAGAAGGAATTCCCTCAAAGACAGGGACAAGTGTGCTATTTATATTTAGTGCTACTATACACTACTGCACACTGTTATTCAGGTATGGACAATAAAAAAGAAAGTGCAACAGAAAATAATAATAATAGAGTTGTTGTTCTCAAGGGTTTGCCGATCAGTTCTTACACTGGCGTAAAAAAAAAATGAAATAGGAATAAATCTATTATTAAAGCCATTTAAATCTAAATCATAGACTGTATAATTAACAAACCCCCCGTCACCCATGACGTCACCCATAGGTTTTCTAAACAGTGGTTTTGAAGCTCATATAGGGAGCACTGGTCGCCATCTTGGCAGGAGATGACCCCATCTAAACCCTGGTTAATGTGTCTAACAATCATCTGATGGTATCAGGAGCCCGTAGGCTTCAGCAGATGACCAGAAGATGGGCCTAATGATGGTAGAAGTAGAAGCTTCTATTTTTCACCATGACAAGAATAAAGTGTGGATGAGAACAGGTACTTGTAAACGCCAGGACAGAAGTAGGACCTTTTAGGCTTAAGCATGGATACCTGTAATTGGGGTAGTGGGAAAAGGAGAGACAAAGTCTTTAATAGTGATTCCGGAAACACACCAGAGCCTCATTTGATTTGAAGTTTATTTCAAATAAATAGTTTTGTAAGTTTGATTGCTTTATGATTAACACATACAGTCCCTTGTATCACTTTTCAAGTGTTACCACCTGGAACTGAATTGTAATTAAATGGGATGATATGTTTCTTGGACCATTGTTCCCAAAAGCGATGGCTTAATCAAACAGCATCAGAAAGTCTATTATATATGCCCCTAATCATGCATAATTTTACGGCTTAATGTAATTTTAACTGATGCGTTAAA
>JAOVVB010000036.1:6211873-6221946 GCA_028570985.1 Heterobranchus longifilis
ACACACCTACATGCACCACTTTGCTAGACACCACTTCGGTCCATACAAATGAACAGGTTTGAATTATTTTAGAAACTTCCACTTCCGCAGTTTCCGCGAAGTACAACACATAGTGGCCAGATATTTTCGAGCAAAAGACATCCTGTTACGATGGTTGCCGGTTGCTACAGTTCTTTCTGCCACGTGATCACTGAAGCGAAGATCTAAACAGTGGCTGCTGGGAATGATTTAAATGTGTTCAGTTGGTTTTTGGAGAATGTTGAAGCCAAGAAAAAGACATTTACACTCTGTCGCTACTGTTGACCTCACTCCAGTGGTAGCAAATGATATGCATGCACGGCTTATTGTCGTGATATGTTGTGAGAAACAGGACATTGTGTGATTCGTGTATAAGTGATATGAGATGCACACGCTAGTCTTGGGAAGCTGTTGGTTAACGAGTGCATACTTGTACTATGATAAAGAGCCATATTTACACAATTTTCCCAATGTTTCAGTGTTTCCACACAATTTTCAGTGTTTTATTTCTGTTTTTATTCTCATTATCATCCTTTTTGCTTTTCTATATATATATATATTTCTTATTTCTAACTGTAATTACCTGAATATAAAGGTCACCATGTAAGATATGCGATGTGAAAAACAGTGGTCAGTGAGTATACTGCACCTAGTAAGCGCTCTTATCATATATGCACATATTATTATGAAAACAATAAACTTCAATAGTTATCATAAACCTTACATGGGTAAACGAAAACAAATGGATGTCCACCATATACATGCTCTGCTTTGCATTTGTCAGAAGTGGCAGTCACCACAGACATTTAATGAGCGAGGGCAAATATGAGCCAGGCAATGACCACGACTTCAAACCAGGCTGAATTGCTTTATCTAGGCCATCAGGGTACACATTGTTGTGGGCTGAACTGAATTCGTAACGCACTTTCTTTCCCTCGATCCAGCCCAGCATACCTGCATTGTGCTGCCATAATAGGGACGGCTGGCTTTTGTAGCTCGCTGAGGGCGGAGTGATTGGAGGAAAGGGGACAACACAGACGAGGTGCCTTTTGAAGTGCTGCTAAGCTGGCCACGGGAGAACAGCAAGGTCTCTCTGTCATTAAACCCTTAGCGCAAAGTGCAGACAGTGATAAAGTAGATTTAGCACGGAACCATTACCGTAGTGCCAGACACCACTTCGGCACAAATGTAGTGTCTCTTTTTTACACAATGAGCCCGCTCTTTAATAATTCATACTCACCAGTGCTGGACCATAGAAACTATGGAATCTTTTAAATGATTCAGATGTGAAAAGTGAATGTTGAAACATGCTTTTACAAATTAATAAGTTATTTCTGACTGTAAATAATATGCATACAGGATTATATACAGTAGGTGATTCCAAAAAAACCTTTATGCATTTAAGCATTAAAAAATATTAAACTATTTCAAGCATTTTGCTCAAACAGGTTTGAGTGGTTTTTTTTTAAATACATATTTAGCAAATACTACAAAAATGTTAGCACTCAACATAAGACTCTAATTATTTACTAAATGTATTGCTTTTATTAATTATTTCAATCTAGAAGTAGATGTATTTGTAAGTCAAGACGAAAAATATCATTTAAAAAGAAGTCTATTTTTATTTCTTCCCATGATCTATTGAAAATCTGTACATTTCCAATGTCAGATAAAACTGATTTGTGGGATATTACAAATATTTCTTATTGCTGAATATGTTTAGGTATTAGAGTGAATAATGTAGCTGAATATGTTTAGCAACAGAGTGAATAATGTAGAGCGAACATGTAAATACTTATATAATATAACCTCTATAATCAATGATGCATTTAAAAGCATGTTTTAAGCATAATGTGAAAATTGATTGACATTTAAAATGAAAAACAATATTTATGAAGTACTTCAGCACTTAACCTTTTATAGGGCACTCATTGAAATAGTTGAAAATGTGGAGAAATTAAAAAATACTTATTTTCTACAAAAAAAAAATTTTTCTTATGGTATTGTAAGTTACCAAAAGTGGTTCTTCATCTGATTAAGGATGAAATGTCAAGGTAAATGTAGTTCAGGAGGCTGTAATGGGCAGAATGCGAGAGTTGTAAAATGTAATGTGAAAACTCCCCATGGGCTGTATAGGATACGTCACTCATTCTTCTTGTATTTCAATCTTAAGCTAGTAAACGTTACATTTTCAGGCACTATTATTATTCTTAATTTTATTATTATTATTATTATTATTATTATTATTATTTGCAGGATCACCTGCAAGATTCAATACTTTGAACAATATAAATGTCTTCATGTTATTCAGCCATTAAGTCAATAAGTCCTCCATTGCTTATTTTAATCACTTCCTCCCTTAAATTATTCCTTCTTTCCAACACTGTGAATAAAACACCACAACAGCTGTGTCGCACACTGGGCCAGCCTGGGCCATCCAGCTACACATTCATAAGAAGGATAAATAAATGATTTCCCCCTGTGTGCTGACTTCCAGAGATCAAGGCTAATCAAAGCTAATTTGCACGACGGCATGAATACAACACTGCATATAAACCAGCCGCTAGTGCCTCTAGCCTACATGAGCGTTCTAGATGCCTGGCCGTGACGATCTGGGTGCAGATTCATCTGACTCATAACCAAGTGGAAAATATCGGCAGATTTGTGCAACCCTGACCTCATTGCACTGAATTTTAAAAGAGGCTCGAGATCAGGCTTCGAGAGAAGAGATGCAAGGAAAGCTGAGATAGCTTTGCCCACATGCATTAGAATTAATGGCAAGATGAGAAGACACGAGGAGTGTGAAGATATACTGGCCATGATGCATCACAATGGCATTAACTTTCACAATAAATACATTTTCAAAAATGAAAGAAAGAAATTATTAAAGCATGAATCACATCCATATGGAAGGAAATGATATAGAAATTCTCCTCAGCAAGCTCTGAAGAGATTTATATTTCACATATGATGTGCAGGTATTTAAAAAAGGTTGCTTTAGATAATAAATATCAATTTTCCAAACAAAATAGCCAAAATATACAACGATTTAGATCAGTTTGGACCTTTTGTTTTAATGTGTATCTGCAGTAGAACACGGTGTAGAAGCCATGCTATGAAAAATCATACCTTCCATTCTAGTAGGGCAGAGCCACCAACCCACTGGGAAACACCTGGTTCAATTGGTGTCATTTCAACGATGCTTGATCAAGTTGAAACTGTCTGAAAGAACAGGTCAAAAAGTTTATCAGCCCCAGTGGACATGCAGACTTACACTTCCCAGATCATCTGTAGAAGTTCTTGTGATCTCAAGACTCCTAAAAAAAGTCTTTAGTCTGTCTTCTGGACTCTCGAAGACATCTGGAATGTCAATATTTGTAGGGCGTTAATGGCTCCTAAAGATATTCCCCATTACGTCTCTAGTCCAAGCTCAACGGTTAAGAACTTTTCAGAAAGATAAAAAATGAGTTCAAATCCCAGCACTTTCAAACCATTCATGCTGGGCCCTTAACCATTAAATGCAATGAAATGAAAGTTGCTCTGGACAAGCGTGTCTGCCAAATGCCGCAAATGTCCTACAGTACCTGCGCCTGCTGGGCGATTACAACATAAAATAAAGGAAACAGGATAGAAATGTTATTCCTCCCTCAAGGGCAATGACATTTCTAATAAAAATCACACAGCATCACAATAACCCACAATATACATAAAACCAGAGATTAACCAAGTCAGTATGTAAATACCTGAAAGAAATACACTGAAAAGATCTGATTAAACAAAATGAAAGAAGAAACAAAAGAATATTTTCTCCAAATGTGTTCTTAAGAGAGCTGTTCTTTATTCCTTAAAATAAATATAAAAAAAAAAAAAAAAAAAAAAAAAAATATATATATATAAAAAACACGTCTCCATCTTATCCATCCTCTCCCACTGTTTCTGCCTCCTTCACAGCATTTTTTTTTTTCTGCAGATGTCCAAACTGCAAATGTGTAAAAATTGCGTGCGCTGTTCTTTAGGGTCGTCTGGTGCATTCTGCAGCTCGAGGATGCAGGATCTCCAGCTCGGTTTATTTCTGCGGTCGCTATGGAAATAAGGTTGGGGTTCTAGTGTTGCATGACAAGCAGTTTAGCCTGGAACTTCAGCAGCAACAGCATCAGCATGGAGTTTTGTGCTGGAGAGACACTCATGTTGAGGCATCTGCAAACAATAATCTACGGGTCATTGTGGTAATTGTGGTGCAGGCATGATTAGGAGGCGTGAGAAGAGAGTGATTGCACAGCAAAGATACACCTGCACGTGTGGGTGATGGGAGACAGAGAGATGGAGAGAGAGAGAGAGAGAGAGAAAAATCTCATCTGTTTAATTCATTCTTCCTCACAGCTTGTTTTTGCTAATAAAAGCAAACTGCTGCATCCGCCTTTCTTTCTTCCAACATTTTATTTCCTTCTACTTTTATGTCCCTCTCTCACTTTGCTTTTCCTTTAAATTATTTTTCCTCCACAAAAATACTTTTAGCTTTATTCCTACACTGTATTGTATACTCCTTTTGAGTGTCTGAATTATTCTGCATAGCTGTACGTCCTACCTGCTCTCTCTTTCTCTCTCTCTCTCTCTCTCTCTCCACACACACACACTTATCCATACACACACAGACACGTGCACACTCACTATCCCTCACCCCTTCCCCCTTCACAAGCACGCTACCATCATTTGGTTTCAGCTGCAGAAGAGCAGATAGGTGTCTCACACACGCTTGCACACACGCTCACAGATGCGCGCACACACTCTCTCTCTCTCCACGACCAACTTACAGAAGAAGCAGGAGCATGGAGCTGGGAGCGCTGCCAGAGAAACACAGTAGGCTTCTTTCTCTTGTGCGCTAATTGCTCGCTTTGGCTGCGTGCGACATCGTGCATGCCTTGGTATCACTTTTAGTTTTAATTGGCACTTTGTTTCTCGGATTCGCCGTAACCACGCGTCCCTGGTGGAGTTGTAGCTGTGGGCATCTCCAGTAAAGCGTATGCTTGGCACAGTTGTGCAATCACATGTTAGTTGTGCTTCGGCGTGCTGGTACTGTGCATTCCTATACAGGGCTTGTCCGTGATTCTGACTTCTCTTACCTTGGCATACTTTTCGTCTTCAATCCTTGACACTCGTTTTATCTTGAATCTTGTTGTCTTGTGCAATATGCCTGGCGCAGACAGTTCAGGCATTGTAGACTTTTCTAATGAGCTTAGATGAGTTTACAGCAGGAAGAAGAGACATCTAGCCCAGAGCGATGCAACTAATAAGAATTTCGGAGGGAATCTATAGAGTAAGTCTTAATTAGACTTTTGTTGGAAGAGGGGAAAAAAAAGCTTGGTGCGTTAATGCACACCAGATGCTGACACATTCGCCTGGGTTTAATAACCGACTCTTGAAATTTATATTTTTTCAGTTTCCTTCTCTTTTTTTTCTCCACTTAGCATGGAGTTATTGCAGATTGATGGTAATAATTTTGTATTGCCAAAGAAAGCTGAAAAAGGCAGCTTCTTCCAATACTTCAATACTGTAATGTTTGTTGTTGTTGTTTTTATTTTTAGACTTGCTTCTGAGAAAGAAGCTCTAATGCCAAATAATCCACTGTTTCTCTAGTGTTTTATTGTTTCTCTTTTTCTTTTTTAATCTTTCATCAAAAAACTGTTAGTGAGAATTGTTCAGTCATTATGCCAGAGCCAGAAGCAGCAACCTCCTCAGTGTTATTGCTTATGGATTTTAAAAACTGCAAACTCTGGATGCTGTAGATTTCTTTTTTCACATTTTCAATCCACTATTTAAGAAAAAAAAAAAACGGCTAGATAACTACTATTGGGATGCAAAAAAAAGAGCTTTAGCTGGGATGCATAGAATTCAGCACCAGAGTGTGTGGATAGCTCCTCATGGTCACAAGGAAAAAAAAGACGTTCCTTCTTTTTTTCCCTGCCTGACTAGAAGTACTCTAGTCTATGTACAAACACCCATCACCTGAAGATTGGAAATAAAACATCGCCTGGCCGTTTTCCAATCTTTATCTGTCCAGTTTCAGCGAGCTTGTGCACTCTGTAGCCTCTGATTCGTGTTCTTGGCTGACAGAAGTGGAACCAGATTTGGTTTTGTGCTGTTTTATCCTGTCCACCTCATCAGTTTATGTGCTGTGTGTTAACATTCACCTAATTGCCTGTCCTAAACCTGCACAATTTCATGCATTGTTCTGCTGATCTAAATTAATAATGACATGAATGAGCAGGTGTATCGGTGACTGTTAATATCATTCCGCTGAATTAATTCTCAGATTTTATTGCAGCGGAGGAAATCTTCCACACTGAATGTGATTCATGATCCCTTTTTATAAATGTAGAACGATTATTCAATTATTATTCATATCATTAGTTAAAGGTGTACAATAATATCTTGGCTGTTTGTTTGATCCACTTTGTCAGCACCAACAAAACTGAGTTATTGAGATTTGTATTAAGACCCATTTAATTCATGCGTGCTGTCGGATTTAGCTAATAACTCTAAGAACTTAAACAAAATAACCTGGATCATTTTCAGCTGTAATTTCACCTAATATAGCATTTAAAAGGAATTCAGGGCAATCTTAGTCATGCTTCGCAAACCCAAATTTGAGAACATCTGCCCTTAATGACTGAGGATTATAAAGAACTATAGAGAGCATACAGAGCTAAAGGCAAATTGGTGCACTCATTGGAATATGAAAATGAAAAATAAATCTGCGCATCACAGAATAGCACTGCTTACAGATAAACAATTCATCTTGACTCAAAGTGTGAGTTAATTGAATGTTTTAATATACTTATTATATTATATCCTGCATGTTACAGTTTTGGTTTTCTCGTTGTGTCTTTCTGCATGAAAACATACTGTAGCTGGCACCTGAAAAAAAAAAAAAAAGAGGAAGATATTTGCTTTAGGCTTTATACTTGGATGTGAGAAAACCACCAGGATAAAAGCAAGACTTCACCATGGGAAGCTCCTTCCAATATTTATGGTGTTTCAGGAGTCTTAAAGCACACAAAGAATAGCTGTAGCTTTCAGTCGGGTGTGTAAAGATTCACCAGAATGACCAAAAACCTGTATCTTGCTTTAATAATATAAAAAAAAAAACATGCCTTTCTACATGTCTATGCAGAATCATGTGACCTTTTTTTTTTTTTAACGTGTATCATACCATCATTTCTTTACATAAGCGTCTGTCAGCGTGATATTGTTCTGAGTTTTCCAGTGGCAGAGTGATAAAGAGCTGCTCACTAGAAATGTTTTGCTGAAACATGTTACTATTGCCAGGAGGCTTTCCCAGTTAACGGTGGTGTCCAGATGTTCTCAGTTATCTGGAGTCATCTAACAACGGGCCACTGAGCTGCATCATCACGTCCACCATCTGGCCTGCTCTTGGACTCGGTTCAGATACTATGGCTGACTTGTAAATGTTTTTACTGTCGTTCTCATTAAGCGTAGAGATCATCCATGTCATTTCGTCCAAATGTGAATGATCATTGTGCAGTGCTGATTGGCAACGTAAAAACCAATAGGAAAAACAATCGACACATACTGTACTGTACTGTAAGGAAGACAATCGGATTTCGATTCAAATGTTTAACAGACTGTATTATTATTAAACAAGCATGGCTAATAGTTAAAATTATGGGAATTTTTTTTTTTTTTTTTTTTTTTTTTACTAATGTGTTGTTGTTATTGTTGTTTCCCCCCAAAGCCCTTAGATCATAAAAGTTCATTTCATTCATGATGCACAACATTAAACTTGGACTTAAAAGGATTTTCTCTAAGCAGTTAATTTACGCAGAAACAAAGCTTAATCGTTGCTTAGAAAATAGGCCCTTAGATATGATCATTTAAAAGATTTACAAAGCACTAAAACTACACACAAGCCGATCAGGAATATCTTGACAAGCATCTTGGTTTGTGCCTTTTCATTCTGTTGTTTTTTGTTTTTTTTCCTCACATGCCTTAGGTGTCTAGCATATAATCCATATGCTTGATTAAAATAATAATAATAAAAAAAGACACATAGTGTCAGAAAACCCAGCAATTAAAAGAGAATAAGATCCTCATTGTGAAGCTACATTAAAGTAAAGGGGTCTCTCATCTTCTCATTTTTGTTTCTCAGAATATTGCAAAACAAATTAAGTGTGTGGTTTAGGGGTTCTCATAGACTCACTGTGCAAACTGCTAAATAATGACCTGTTCTGGGCGATATTTCTTCAGTTGAAGTTAAAAAATAAAAACAAAACACAGAGACGGAGAGCAAAGTCAGAGCCCCGTGTAGCTTTCTCCGTTTTCCGAAGGCTGATGTTTATTCCTGTGCAAACCCAAGTAACTCTAAATGTTTCATGAGACCATTGGCATAGTCTGAGCTGTGGACATTTAAGATGGGTTTATCGTTTCTGGGTGGATGGTGGAATGATTTCCTAAACAGAATAAACTATCTTAGTGTCGACGTTGGAAAATCGGCGCAGCACATTTGGATAGATGTGAAACATAACGTTAATAATACAAACGAACTGTGGTTATTTAATGGCGCCCCTCCATTATTTAACTGAAATGCTGGGTAGAATCCTTGGTGATGCCTCGTCATTCATTATTGCTAACGTTTAGTGGCCAGAGTGCTGAACTGCAGAGCATTTACAAATACTATTACTGTCTAATTACTGCAGCGAGTACTGTATGTGCAATTACTGTACCTCGCTCAAGATAACATACACTCCTTCTGCTTCACTGCAGAGGCTTTGGCTAATTATCATGACATCTCTGACAGTTTGAGGTTGCAGTTTAATTTTTACTTTTAAAAATATTGTGACACGCTAGCACCTTCTGAAGGAGGTGAGAAAAAAACCCTATTAACAGCCAGCACCTGTCTCTGATAACGGCTTTATACTGTACGTATGCATTTTAGAATATAAAAACGTTGACGGTCATAACAATTGGCTTAATTATGTGTACTATGCTTTTCTCTTTTTGTGCATGGTCTTATTTTAAGAAACAAGCAAGGGTGCGATGGCGTAGTGATTAGCACTGTGGCCTCGCACCTCCAGGGTCAGGGTTTGACTAATTCATTACCTACACCTTGCTAGTGCTGGGTTGGACCCCCTTCTGCCTTCAAAACTGCCTAAATTCCTTGTGGCATGGATCCAACAAGGTGCTGGGAAATCCTTTAGAGATTTTGGTGCATATTGGCCTGATAGCATCACGCAGTTGCTGCAGATTTCTCGGCTGCACATCCATAATGCGGATCTCCCGTTCCACCACATCACTAAGGTGTTTTATTGGATTGAGCTCCTGTGGTCATAAAGAGAGGGACAATACTCAGGTACCATGCTGTGGTATTTAAATGATGCTGAACTGATACTGAGGAGTCCAATGTGTGCCAAGAAAATATCCTCTACACCATTAAATCACCACCAGCAGCCTAAATTGTTGATGCGAGGCAGGATGGATCAATGCTTTCATGCTGTAGACACATGTTTATATAAATGCATTGATTTGCTGCCATGCCATGTGATTAGCTGATTAGAGATTTGCGTTAACAAAGAGTTGAACAGATGAAGTGGCTGTTGAGTGTATATTTGTTATTCATTCATCTCATGATGAGAAATGTGTTTGATAACTTTTTCATGATCTCATGATCGAGACTGATGATATACTGATAATAGGCGGCATGGTGGCTGAGTGGTTAGCACTGTCGCCTTGCACCGCCAGGGTCTGGGTTTGATTCCCGGCCAGGTTCGCTTCCTGCCTCTGTGTACATTGAGTTTGCATGTTCTCTCCGTGCTTGGTGGGTTTCCTCCGAGTACTCTGGTTTCCTTCTACATTCCAAAGACATGCAGATTAGGGTAATTGGTGTTACCAAATTGCCTGTAGTGTGGGGCGATGGTTTGGCAACCTGTAAAGGTGGACCTTGCCTCATGCCCTAAGTCTCCTGCTTTTGAAACAGGGGAAGCTCATATTAGGCCTTCATCATAAAATTCATTATGTTATAGCACCGTCTGCGTCTGCCA
>JAOVVB010000036.1:6223496-6234683 GCA_028570985.1 Heterobranchus longifilis
TCAATAAAATGTTAATACAATAGTACATAATTTGACCATTAATTTTGTGACATTATAGGGGAAGCTGAGCTTCCCTTACAGTCTTAAAGAAATCGCCACTGCAGACAACACACCTAAAATAGGTATGTAAATTATGGAAAATTATGGAAAACAGTTTTTATAATGAAAAAAAAAAAAAAAACATCAAGTGGTCAGAACTTAAAGCATTATAAATAATTAAGCATAATAAACAGTTAATGTGATTTAAGGTTGTATTGCATTGCCACTGTATGCACAGGAGAAGTTTAGTGTTCCACTTATCTGTTTCTGATTTCAGATTTAAACCTGATGTAGCTGTGGTCCAAAAGTAGAAATGCCAGCAGCATCAGTGTGAATTCTGACTCTGTCAGTTCCTCAACCTCAGCTACATCCCTTAAGTTGATGACTAGAGATGGGCTCTTGTCTGTTCAAATCTTGCTCATGCAACTCTTTTTGTGAACTGCAACAGTTTCTGATATGCAGTCCTAATGCAATCCTGAGCAGGCAGTTACCAAGGATGAATGAATGCGATGCTATGAAAGCAATGTGCATTGCTGCCTGCTTTTGTTAATAACCATGGTGTTTCTTTCTCTTATGAGCTTAATTTTCTGACTCCTCATGAATGTGTTCACAAGATGTTTTCATTCTGTCCAGCAGAAGCCCAGTCCAGGTTCAAACCTTCATTCAGTATATTTAGATACTCAGCTGACCTAATTTCTTTGGGCACATAATGTTGCTGAACCTAGACCTGACCAACAGAAGCAATCCTAGATCATAACACTGCCTCCACATGCTTGTACGGTAGCCACCAGGCATGATGGGTACATCAAATTCGCCTCTCTTCTTACATATTAATCACTGCACTAATTATCTATTGGAAAGCTTTTATCTATTTATTTGGGTGGTGACTTTTTTTGGCAGGGTAGCATATGACCTGGAATTTATTCTCACAACTTGTCTAATCAAGCCAAATGGTTTAGTAGCTTCACATTATACCGTATATGCGAAACAAATCAAATTGCAATGATGGATGTTGTCTAGGAAACCACCGCTACCATTGTGCCACCTCCATCACCTCTATTGACTGCGTTCACTCAAACTCATCGACTAATTGGAACACATTTTCCAACACGTGCACCACATGTGGAAAGCCTAAGAAGTTAGAATAAATGAATAATTAAAGTTTTGTCAGCCGAACTACGATCCACAGGGAGCGTTGTTCGACAGTGGCTCCGTTTAAGATTCTGTGCTCGTAACTGGAAGGTTAAGTTCAAGTCCCAGGAATGTCAGAGACACCCGTGTTGGGTTTTTAAGCAAAATCCTCATCTCATCTGTTCAGCATTGCTCCTTACCCAGAGATCATCACGGAGATTGTGTCTCTCTGCAGATGTCAAGGCAATATATTTATTATTCCGGAGAGTTTGTTGTGTCTGATATTTGCTTTCATGTTGTGCTCTACGATCAGACAATGCCTGTATGGGAGATTTAATGGTTTAACGCATCTCTAAATTCCTCTGCTCGAATTCACTGTTCCCATTGCATTAGCTTCCTGGTGTACGTTTGCCCTGTATTAGCCAATTTGAAATAACCTTTATATTATATTACAGAATAAATCAAGGGCCATGAACTCAATTCGAGCTGGGGAGAAATAAGAAAATACTGTTCGGGCCACAACCTCATGATATTCAGCCAGAGGGGGGAGATGTGGCGGAAATGCAGAGCAAATTTAATGTAATAAAAATGCATCTCTATCTTCATGTCTTATTAGGAATATCTATACCTACACATTCATGTCATTATTCAAGCAGCCAATATGTGGCAGCAGCACAGTGCATATAGTTTTACAGCTGAGGGTCAAGCGCTTCAGTTCATGCTCACATCCCACACCAGAATGTGTGGCGGTAAGTGATCTTGGCATGTGTGTTGGTATCAGGAGAGCTGAATTTTTCAGAAAGTGCTGATCTCCTTTGATTTTTATGCTTTACAATCTCAAAGAATGTCCATTGAGAGGCAGTTCTGGAGGCAGACACTTCCTGTTGATGAGGGAAATGAGGAAAAGGTTTATAACACAAGAAAAAAAAGTACTGTATTTTGAAATTTTTCACAAATAGGGCGGCGCTGTGGCTTAGTGGTTGGCACTGTCGCCGTGCACCTCCAGAGTCTGGGTTCGATTCCTGCCTTGGGTCTGTGTGCATGGAGTTTTCATGTTCTTCCCGTGCATGGTGGGTTTCCTCCGGGTACTCCGGTTTCCTCCCACAGACCAAAGACATGTAGGTTAGATTAATTGGCGTAACCAACCTGCCCATGGTGTGTGAATGAGCATGCATATGAGCGAGAATAAAGCGGTATAGACGATGAGTGAGTGAGCGAGTGATCACATTGGGTTTCTCTCCTGTCAGCCAATAACAGGAATCTTACAGTAGGCTACAGTGGGTACAGGCTCCCCAAAACTGAACAGTTGATCATTGGAAAAACAAGTACAATAAGTACAATTGACTTAAAAAAGCAAAACAAATCTATTTTTTAATCTACTATTTACGTACTGTAATTAAAAAAAAGTGCACGTTTTCAGATACTCACCCTGAAAACATATATTTTTGGCACAAACACAAAACCACGTTTTCAGTGCATCCTGGGACAATATTCATAACTGGCACTTTTTTCCCCCCATGTAATTTTAGCATACAGTAGTTGTGTATTTGTTGGAGGGTTTATCGTGACAGCATATTATTGTGGGTCACCTGTTTGATGATCCTTAAAACACTTAATGTAATTAAATTCAATTTCCAAGCAGTGCTCAGTGACCCCTGAAATTAAAACTTCATTGGCTTTCATTTCAACATTTGCAATCTCTGTGACCAATTAAACGACTATAATATCTCCTCTTTTTTTTTTTTTGGCCCCTAAACAAATCCACCTGTAATAAGGCTCGGAGGCAGCGATGTCCAGCTTCTTAATACGATACATGCCAATCAGTTCCCCTGTGCTGGTTTTCTGTCTTCTTAAGTGCATATTACAGCATGCAGTCCGACTAATCACGACTTATCAGCAGTGAGCAAATTGTATTGGTGCTGATAGATGGCCACTTAAAGGAGCTATTGGCAGACAGTCTGCATTACACTGGTGGAAGCGGTCTAGTGCATTAATTTAACGGTCCATCCGGTTCCTAAGGAAGAAACTATATAGACTACGGCAAGAAGTGCTACTGAAGAAGTCTTCTGTGAAATACCATAGCCTCCAGCACTAAATGAAGCTATTGCATTTTTCATCTTAATCCATTGTTTCATACCATAATTGTTGATATGGATATATAAACTGTTACAACATTGAGTTTGCAAATAACTATCAGGGTCCATGCCTCCGGCCCAGTGTTTCTATGATATGATTTGAAACCCTAATCAGGAGAAAAAAAAAACACTTACTGAGTCCATGAACATGATAGCCTGAAGATCTGTTTAGAAAGTGGCAGATTACAGGAGATGCACTGTTACATAGAGAACAGGCCGTGCTGATCAATCTTTTAGTAAAGTTGTGTGTAAATGTTTAGAAAGGCAAAACATGCAGTAACTAAGAATTCTCAACAGATTTACTATACAACAAAGGTTCAGTGATATACACTAGTGATTCATTGATATACTCATGTCTTCAACAAAGTGAACCTATAAATCATTCAAGCTTTAATAAACATCTAACCTAATGCATGAACCAGTGAGAAACATGTATAGGTGGCAGATGATTAGGCCGGTGATTGGTATCCTGGTGAGAGGTTGGAGCAGACGAGAGGGGAAATGAGGTTGCTGCTGAGGTTGTTAAATTAACAACCCATTTTTTGTCTACTGTATATATAATTTTATGCACTTTGCAGCCTTTCATAGTAAAACATTTGTTTGTGTTATTCTAATTTAATCTATATACTTAAATGTAATTTAATATTAAGAAAGGAGGGCAGGTCAAGATGTTTGTACTGTAGATTTTCAGGCATGTCCACTAAGCACCGTTTAGTCTCATCAACTCTACCAAAGCTGAAATGACAAAACAATGTTGAATGTGTATCTCATAAATACACTGTCTGTTCCATCTTCTAGTAATTGCATTAGGGAATGAAAACTCGTGAAGTGATTTAATCTTGTCAATGTGATCCGTGTATAAATTTGAGCAAACCATCACCAATTGTATGATTTGCTGTCACAAGCCTTCATAGAACAAAGCTTTTTTTTTTTTTTTTTCTGAACTAATGTTGATGAATGCCTCGTTCATTGGATAAATCCTATGAATTAATGTGTTTGTATCCAGTTTGATAAATAACGTGGGCAAAAATGTGTTTAAGTATAAGTATAAGTAATGCATATCAAATACTATGGCATTCTGATTTTCTCTCATATCCTCATATTCTCTTACTATCCATTAACATTAGCAGCAGAAGTACTGTCTCTCCGGTCAGTTTGTGTAGGTCATGGTAATTATTCATTCGTTCAAGCACAGGTGAACCCAGAGCGTTCGAAGCTTAATGAAAAGTCGCTTTCTCCCCCCGAGCTCTGCATCTTAATCTGTCTCTGCCCTTTCTGACCAGAGCAATGTCTCTTCAGTTCTCCTGCTTTGTACGCATGTGAACCTGCTTTTACTTTATTGAAAGGTCAAGGCCTGTGCTGCTCCACAAAGGTCAGGAAGCCCTTTGAAGGTTGAAGCTTTGAGCCGAGATGAATGTGGCCTCCAGGAAACGAGGGACGAGCGTGTGCTGCTTGCAGATCTTTTGGGATGGTGAAGAAAAGCCAGGGTTAATGCAGACGGCTGATTAAAAGCATGTAAATAAAGTGATCCAAGAATGTTACCTAAGTTGTTTTTAACCTTTTTAAAAAAAAATTTTTTTTATTACCATAGATATTGAGGTTTATCTGTGTAGGAAACTCTGACACCCTTCCAACGTTAGACCCGATTGCAAGGATCTGTTATGATTATGACTTGGGTTATGATTATTATTTGGTCATCAGCCATTTCCTACCAACTAGCCAGCTTATCCCTATATGATATCTACCGACTGGAGAGGAATGAAGTTGGTAGGAATCGACCAAATTGATAATAATAATAATAATAATATTGCACGAGGGTCTAGAATTGGCAAGGTGTCATACTATTCCTGCTTACTCTGAAAAACACAAAGCCATCCAACTGCATCTTTTCAAATTGCCGCTCACGCTGCGGCACAGGGCAGCCTAACACACGCTGAGGAACTCTGTCTTCAGACAGATGCATACGACTGTCTAGTGTCACTGTGATTGAAAATAGTAGGAGAGTATGCCAGACTTGCAGTATGTACCACCCTTTGGTTCTTTGGCCCCACGAATATCTGTGCCATTGTAGGGGTTTAAACTGACCGTCTCTTGCCGTTAGTGCAAACGGGTTTCTGTTATGCCTCTTGTGAGCCTTGTGCAAAAATCTTCACCCTCAACTGCTCAGCTCAAATTTTCTACTTCAAGTTGGCTAAAAAAAATGCCATATTGTAATTCTCATATTCTGCCAAATGAGCAGCACTGGCTAGAACAAATGTTCTTGAACGACAAAGCTGTTCTGCTCTTTTACAAAAGAAATTATCTATATTTGTAGCACCCACACCATCTTATGTGGCATAAAATGGATTTTTTTAACAACACCAACCATCATGAGTAAAAATACACGGAACGGTACGTAGTATATTCACCAAGCCTATCATCAAAATCATGTCAAGTGATTAGACGGAGTGGAATACAATCTAGGTTTTATGTACTGTATTTACGCTTGCTACGCTGACCCTTCCTCAAAATCCTTCCTCATCAGCAGTGACTGAGAATTGCATTCTTAATAATCAGAATTCCTTCAGAGAAAAAGTTGGAAGTAAACAGACTAAGGTTGAGGCCACATTATATGACTTTAGACAGGATTTTGCATAGGAGTCAAAATTCCATCCTGTCCTAGTCTGTACCAGTCAGTTGCAGCCAGTTGGCGTGGCAAGTTGGCCTAGATATGTTAGTGATAAGGGGTACAGACTCGAATCATCTCGAAATCTGTGCGGAGAACAGACTGAGAACAGACTCCGCGGTCAGTAGCCAATGAACATGGAGGAGTCGTGATCATGGACAAGAAAATTCATATACTGTATATGTCATGACAGTTTTGTTTTGTGCGTTCACTTCAGCTCTGTTGCTGTGACAAGTTGTGTAGTCTATGATCTCTCATCTGGGGCCGACCTTAAATGTATGATCTGCCTTTTTTTTTTGTCATCGTAAAAAAAAAAAAAAAAAATCTGCAAAAGCCAGTCAGTTTGTGTATGCTCCCAGAATCTTTCAGGGTTGTGAAAGCCATGTAGTGTATCCTCAGCTCAAGCAAGCATTTTATGAAGGTGCAAATTACGAGGAAGAGTTATGGCCTGAGTTATGGCATAGTTTTCCGTCTCTTCTGTCACATGCTGGATATGATGTATTATGGGAAAAGGCTATAACTGAACATCAGTCAACTAGGCTTTCATGATATTACTGCAGACATATTTGGCCTTAGAAGTAAAAACGAAAAAGAAAAACTGCACTGGGGAAATTTTAGGACCTATTTGGTTTATTGCTGCAATGCAAAGATGAACTTCTATTCTGTGACCAAAACCAATTTAAATCTGAAGGGTAATATTGTCACATCAATAGCATGGAGCTTCAACGGCGGCCGTTTTTTGAGCTCATCCAAACCTTCAGCGGGAATTGCATCAATCTCCTTTTATGAATTGTCAAGTCAAATAAATAACGTTAGTAGAGGTTAAAAGATTCTAGTTTAAACGTGACCTACAGTATGATGCAGAGGTATATTTGAGTCTGACATTTGTACTAGTGAGAAGCTAAAGCCTTGTTCATTAAACCTGTGCGCTGCTGGAAGCTGGAATGGGGAAGAGCAGATCAAGACCGCATTTTCGAGGATTTCTTAGCCCTAGGAAATCCTCCTCGGGCTGAAACGGATTTTCGGCTCTACCTCCCCGAGGTTATGCTAATGCCTCCCCGAATAAGCGCTCTTCTTTTTGTAATGATAGAAATTTATCAGCCTCATCGCGAGCTCAATCTTCCATGTGTTGTGCTATTCATCACCTTGGGTTAGACCCAGATATTTCATTATAGTGTGACTGGCAGATTATGAGGTTTGAGTCAGAGCAGGGCCATAAATCATGCTTGCACAACAAAGGAATGCGTGTGTGTGTGTGTGTGTGTGTGTGTGTGTGGTTAGTAAACTTTAAGCCTAAAAAGACTGTATGTGTTTAAGAATTCCTTGTGCTTAAAAGTGTTCAATAATAAGGTGTAAAGGCAACCAATTTATTATTTGTGACTATCATTTGCCTTTTTAAAACTGCTTTAGTTCTTTTTTGGCATCCTGTAGTGCGGTATTGTAAGGAAAATGAAGCAGTACATTGTTTTACATTGTTTTGAAGAAAGTGCCACACTTTTGCAGATGTTTGTTTTTCCTGTATGGTGATCTACTATAGTACTTTGTCTTAAATATACCAATTAGACATATCATTAAAACCAATAACATTAAAACCATCTACTGTAGTGTAGACTTTGGGTTGTCACCCTTGTGTCACAGGGGGGGCTCTGGCCCCTTTGGGGCGTGGCTTCGCAAGGCCTCTGGGGGTGTAGTGTGGTGTCTGGCACCAGGACGTTGGCAACAGATCCTTTGGGTGCTGTGGGTTGCATGGTTGCAGGCCTCTATGGATTGGGCTTGTTTGTTCGGCACATCCCCTGGGTGCTTGATCAGATTAGAATCTGGCAAGTTTGGAGGCCAGGTTGAAGGGAATTAACTTTGTGCCGGCTGGGCCCCATGCACAGCTGGCTGTGATGTACTGGGTGTTCTGGTGCCTTTCTATCGTAGCCAGCATGTTTTGGTCAATTTGTGCTGCATTCGCTTTCCTGTGGGATCGAACCGGACAGGCCAACTTTTGTTCTCTACGGGCCTTGGGTGCCCTTGATCCTGTTATGTTTGCTGTTGTCTAGTTGGTGATTCAGCTGGTGGATGAGGGCCGATTTGAAACTGGTGGATGAGGGCCAATATTTGGTGGATGATTAGTCTATTTCTGTATCATATTCCATAATTTAAGGATATAATAGTTCTCAAAATGTTCTTTTGTTAAAGATCTGGCTGCTCAGCAATACAAAACACACTCCTGGGTACACCTCTACACTTCCCACAAAGTGTTAAAGGAAAAAAAAATAATCCAGTGTAGTCTGGTGCATTTGACTGTACAATTGGCTTCATCTAGTCTGCAATATTTTCACACTAACTGCTTTCTTTACTGTCTGCCTGAATCTGCTTACCATCTGCCTCACTGTTTTATCTCCTGCCCAACTAGTTGACAACTTGCCATGAGTGAAATAGAGAGGATGGAAGAAATTAAGAACGAGTTAAATTGAAAAACAGAAATGATGAAACGCAAAATCAAACATTAAGCAGTGTTGAACAATCTCTATTTCTCTCTCTCCTTCCTCTCCTTCATCCTGTCATACTAATGTATCATTAGTAAAAGAGGGTCATGTAAGGACAAGTCCTAGAGCAAGAAAGAAAATAAGAAGGTGGGTGCTGTATAAATAGTGAACCTTACAGGTTGTCGCCCACAGTGTTATCCAAGGTAGAAATTTACTGTTGGATCATGATCTCTGGAATTGTGTTGGCAGAAAATCTGCAAAAATCCCACGATTACCTCCTACCAGCCTTGTTGATTGTCAGTCAGAGAGTAGGATTAGCATATTGAATGTGCTGATCTTTACCTGAATTTGCGTTTTTGTAGGGGAACACATAATGTTAATACGTAGGACAAATATGCGTTGCTTTGCATTTCCTGCACTTTCTTCAAGATATTTTGCTTTCATTTTTGTCAGCTTGGGATGGCGGTTGGTTAGCAATGTCCCCCCAGGATCAGGGTTTGATTCCCCCGTCGAGTCTGTGTGCATGGAGTTCTCCCAGTGCTTAAGGAGTTTTCTCTGGGTACTCCGGTTTAATCCTCGGTCCTAACAGTTTGTAGACATGTAGCGTAGGCTAATTGGCGTCCCAAATTGGCTGTAGTGTGTAGAAGGTGTGAGTGAATGTTGACTGGAGGTCCAACCACAATCATAAAAATGGGGATAAATACAATTGGTGGTCACCATTGGCCTCCATGGCCACCATTGGTCAAAATTTGGCCTCCATGGTCACTAGTTGGACTAAAGAGGTTCCTAGATAGATGGATGGATGGATGGATATCCATTTATAATCATAATGCAGGAGCATTTTTCCAAAGTAAATGGACAGACCTGTACTCTATATTTCTTTATGTTGGCTTAATGAGGAGATTCCTGTAAAAGACCGCAGGCACTGTCTTTTGAGAAAGGCTGCACCCAAATCACGCTAACGACATGCCGAAGATAAAAAGCTGAGGGTGAAGAAAAATGCACGATTCCCTCAAAACGCTCCTGGAAATGATGTGGCTTCGCTGCAATCTGGACCCATTTCTTGTTCATTCCCACGAGTGAGCCGTCATTCATCAAATAAACAGCAGTCTGCCATCCAACAGTGAGTTAGCCTGCTACTTAATTAGCTTGGTAATTTAATGGAGATTATACATGCGCAGCTGGAAGATTCTCTAAGTGCGCAAAACTTCAGTTCAAGCATCACCCATGATGTTGTTGTTGTTGTATTTTTCTTTTCTTTTCTTTTCTTTTTTGGGAGCAAAGAGAATGTTTGTACTGTGTAACTAAGGAGCAATGCTTGAATGGTCTGCTAGTTAGTGCATGCTTTGCCCACACGATTGTGTTATACTACAGTACTTTGGTTTTATGCAGGTTTCCAACCCAAATGCATTAAAATGATAAGAAAAAAGCATACATATTTCAGCGAGCTGGATTTCATAAAGTCAAAATGTCATATTAGCCTTCATTTTGGTACAGGTGTGAAATATAAATACAGAAATTATTCAATTTTTACTTTATTAATGTGTTTGTATACCACTAACAATACAGCAAATTAAAATTTAGCAGACCATCACACTATTTAGATGTTCTTATTGGTTTTTTTTGTATATAATATTATTAGCTCATTTACAAGGATATTATATTACCCAAACACCAAATGGGTGAAAAATTAAGGGCACGTAATGTGTGTTAGTACGGTAAAACAGATTCAGTGCACCTTTCCATCAAAAGTCTTTGGAATTGTACTGTAGGGATGACTGCCATGGACTGTTCCTGCAAAATGTAATGATGGTGGTAGTAATGCTGTGTAACTCACGGTTCCAAAAATTCCCGAAGGTGTTCGTTAGGTTACTGTGAAGGAATAACATTTACCTCAATTTTACATTTAAAGTGAGCTCTCATGCCTTCATTTGTACAGCACAACAGAGGCAACAGGGTGTGACCTTTGTAAATTGTTTTGGTTACTTTCAACATTTAGTTGTATAAAATATAAGCGTACTACAAAATAACTTTGGCATTTACATCGATCAGTCATAGCGTTATAATGCAAATCATTATGCCTATTATTGTGCAGGTTCCCCTTGTGCCACCTGGGCGACTCTGGCCCCTCGGAGCCATGACTCCTCTGGGGCGTGCTGTTTTGTCTGGCACCAGGACATTAGAGAAGCATCATTTGGATGCTGTGGATTGTGGGGTGGAGGCTCTTGTTTGTCTAGCACTGGGATATTCTGATACGCTTCTATCGAGGCTAGCATTGACCTTTTTAGGCGAGTTGTGCTGCATTGGTTTTTCTGTGGGATCAGACTGGACAGTCTGGCCTTTGGTCTCCACAGGCACAATTGAGCCTTGGGTTCCCATTATCCTGCCATCAGATTACTGGTATATAATTGGTACTCAATGTTAACGTGTTAGTTATTTGGTGTAATGTTATAGCGATTGGTGTATGGTCACTTAGTGTTATATAAGTATTTTGAAAATGATCTGTCTTTCACTGGAAAATTTCACATGCTGTGTACAGGGTTGGACAAATCAAAGATCCATAAATTAAAGCTTTTACTTTTGGTGGATTTGGTTGCCTTGAAACCTTATTGACTAGGCTAAATCATGGAAGCTAATGGAATTACAGGGGGTTGGACAATGAAACCGAAACACTGGCCAATTTAGTGTTGGAGGTTTCATGGCTAAATTTGACCAGCCTGGTGGCCAATCTTCATTGATTGCA